>JADDOH010021796.1:0-12910 GCA_016648135.1 Agrypnia vestita | reverse complement strand
ATAAAAACAAATATATGACAGTACTGCCAGAGTAAAATTTATATTAAGGGGGGGGGGTAAGGTTTTTAACTTTTTTTTTTTGCATTTTATTTTTAATTTTTTAAATGAACGTATAACATCGCAAGAATATTGTGTCAAAATTTCAAGTCAATCGGAGCAAAATTGACGAAATTATGAGAACATTTGAGCGATACTCAGACTGATTTTCTATACCTGCTCGGGCAGCTGAGAGGCGCTCACCTGAGGACTACCGGACGTGCTTATTGTATTGGAAGAGTTTTGTGTAGACAAGGACAAAAAGATGCTGATGATGAAAGCTCTTTGCTGTGTGAACATGGCATCGACGATCATGTGTAAGTATAAAGTAAGTGTTGAGTTTTATTTTGAATTTTAGAGTGTGCAAAACTTTAAAGCGTTTTCCCCACATCACACGTTTTCAAAGTCGGTGTCCATCATAACTTCAAAACTACTGCACCGATCCTTATGAAATTTTGAACACTATTTCTGTACATAATTTACGAGGTAACGCTTTTTCTCAAATTTGTTATTAATTTATATTTTTTAAAAACAAATTAAGTCGATATTTTTCGCAAAAAATCGCGTTTTTCCCTTCAAAGTGTTCCAAAAAATTGAAAATTCAAAAAAACCCTCCCAGCGTTACCTGGGAAAATCTATTATCTAACGAATGAACTTTGATTTTTTGATTTCAGATAATCTAGCACCAAGTTATGATGGACACCGCAATTCTCCTTTTTTCCGAGACACGTCCGAATAATTGCTGCCATTGCCGTATTTTTTAATATTTCGTCTTGAAAATTTTACACAATATTCTTCAAATGTCATACTTTAATATACCATTGGTTTAAATAAAGAGATTTTAACTATGTCGTCACAAAAAATTCACAAAAACATGCCTTTTTTTGTACGAATTAACCTTACCCCCCCCTTAAACATAAATATTCCAATCAAATTAAAAAGCGTGTTAATTTCAGAATGATGGCATGAACATGTTATTATTGAAGATAATATGTTCTTTCCATTAGTAACTGATTTGATTTTTATGAAAAAGTGTACTTAACATGTTCATCTCTATGATATGAACATGTTCTAATTATTTTTAAGTTCTGAACTTATTTCCAATGGAAAGAGCGTACATTAATTATTTAGTTTAGAGGGCTTATTAACTCATTTTTGATAAAAATGTTAGTCAACAACTTCTTGCCATGGGGTCTTCAAATATGAAAACATCACATAAATTTACTCTTGAAACATTTATGACACTTGGAGGCAGAAAATAAAGGAATTGTTTCGGGAATTTTAAGTACCCACGAGAATTTTGACCCTTCCCTGTGTGGCATTGGGACTAAATTTCAAAATATTTTAAGGGTTCGATACCTAATAAGGTCACATTACTATCACCATCATTGACATCCCTTCTAGTCTTGTGGGTAAGACTTAACACACTCGCCTAGTGGTCTAATTGTCTCAGGCACGTGCAGTGAGTATTTAGCATGACATCACAATAAAATATTTATGTGACAGAATATTATAATATATCAAACATAATAATTTCGTTGTCTGACCGTTCGTAAATTCGCGTATAATAATCGCGTAATTTCGTTCCAATTCACGGCAAGAAAAAACTAAATTAAACGACCGAATATGGGGCTTGATCCTCGGGCCAGCAAGCCCGGCCGCATCTCCGTGGAGCGCCAAAAAGATACTATAAATATATACAGTCGCCGGCAAACTTCTTGAAATGTTTTGGCGGAGTGGGGCAATGCGCAGAAGACAAAATTTGGGTCTCGTTGGTGGAATGTACGTGCGCAAACTTCCCCTCACTACGCCGAAAAATTTCAAGATGTTTGCCGGCACTGTACTAGTGCTTAGCAAATACGCGAGCCAATGTTCCGTCATTTTTTACGGGTTACATCTAGTATGATAATTATTTTGCTAGGTAATCACGAGATATATATATATTATTTGTTTTTATTTTTGTTTTTCAAAATATATGTTCACGTCATCAACGAAAATGTCATGCTTCACTGTTCCCACTGCACGCACCCGTGGTCTGTGGTTCGAGCCTCGTTCCAGGCGACCACAATGATCATGCTGTGACCGACTATATAGCTATATTAAAAAAATATATATACGCATATACCTATATGGGTATATACGTATTCTGTATTTTTTTAAACATATATAATGAACTATTCTGAGTAGCTTTAATCCACAAAAATAACTGCATAAAAGAAGTATTTTAAAGAAGGATTTTCTAAATAAATAAAAAATTTATATATAGGTGATACGGCAAAATTTTTAAATATATTTCGAAGACGATTTATATATAATTAAATCGGGATTAATACTAATTTCAGATATACGTTTTTTTTTCAACAAAATTAAATCAAACATTTTATCATACCATCGATAGCAACATCATCGTAAATAAACATTTTCATATTGCGTATAAAATGATCAAAAACCTACATTTTACGAAGTTTCTTAATAAATTACCATAAACTAATTAATGTCAATAGAAACGCACTGAATTTGCACTGTTGAACTCAGTAATTCATATAAAAATAATAAAAGAAAGAAACAAACGTACTCCACATAATCATAATGATTTGACAGATAGAATTCACCATAGAAAAGAGAAATAGAATTCAAAATCACATCAAAAGTCAGTCCTATTTTCACAGCACACGCGTTTAGTTTGAAAATAGTAAAAATATGGATGAGACATGTACTCAGTGTTCGTATCTACACTTTAAAAAAAAATTATGCGCATTGAGATGGAGGAAGGCGCCTCTGTGCGTAATTACTCGCTGCCAGATTATTTCGCAGAATTTGATAATTTTGTCAGTCCAACGAGATATAAGGTACTGATACATTTTTGAGCATGCTCTAACAACTGCACCCACTTGCTCGTTATTAGTATGTTTAATTTAATTATTAGCTTTGAGCATGCTCGATTTACTGGCATGCTCTTGTCATAGAATAGAGACACTTGTTCAAAATGGAAACATTGCAAACTAAGATTTTTACTCGTCCGTTTGTCTTCTTGTCTGACGAAAAAACTTTGGATCCATTTTAAACCCCCTTTCCCGTGATCCAATCGAGCTGAAACTTTGCAAGCAGACTCGTGGCGACGATCAAGATTTATCAAATTTTCTTTAAAAAAATTAATAAATTTTTGGATTTTTCAAATTTTGAATGGTTTTTTTCAAAAAAATTATTAAGTTGTATGAAAATATTTCAACGCGTCTGGCGCGAAACCTGATTATAGTATAATTTTGGATTTTTGGAAATTTTTTATTACTCCCTTTCGTAGCGTAGGTTAAACGAAAAAAAGATGTTTCAACTAGTAAATTTTATTTTTGTTATCTTGACGAAGGAGCCATTGGCTTCGAAACATGTTGAATTTATTTCAATAAAAAAGTGGTTTTTACAAAGTTATTTTACATTAATTATAATTATGTCACCACAAAATAATTTTGCTGTATTTGAAGAAGAAGATTTTATTATTTATTTAATCAATTCACTATTTACCGCTTACATGAATTTGTTCAGTTTGTCCGTTTTTGATTTATAACAATAATTTCATCACTGCGAATGATTCGTTATGGCTAACAAATACTATGGAATGTCCTAGCCTATTTTATTTCTATAAAACTAATTTATTTCAATAAAAAAGCGGTGTTAACAAAGTTATTTTGTATTAATTTAAATAATAATAGTTCGCGACGCGGCAACGTCGCCCGTCCCCTACGCGCTCAGCTGATGCGAGGTAAGGGACCTTCGGGTCCAACTTTTTTACTACAAAGCACAACAGGACCTTACTAACCGCGCGGTCGCCGGCCGCTTTGAGTTTCATTGTATAAATGGCTATTTCATTTGCGGGGCCCGTCGGACCGACCGGAGAAAGTCGCGCTACCGTGTTCAACTGTTCTAAATTACGGTCATTCTCTTCCTCCTCTCCGAAGTAAATAAATAATTTTTAGGTATTCTAGAAGGGTCAGGACTAGGGAATGCAATCTCGAGTCGGGATTGCCCTTTCGGGACCCCTACGGATCGGGATCCCGAATACTTCTGTGTTTTTTGTTTGTTTATAGAGCTGAATAGCAATTAACAACAAAGCCTTGCATTTTAATATAAGCAATTTTAATATTATTAATCACTGCATTAAAGTTTTTGTAGGCATTTTTCCAAGCATTCAATTCAATTCAATTTTCAATTCAATTTATTTAATGATAATATGTACATGACAAACAAAATGTTTAAGGCACATATTAGGAAGTATATATCAAAAATAAAAATATTTAATAAATTAAAAATAACATAAAATCTGGTCAAAGGTGTAGGAGAATCCCGCTTCGGAAAACCCCCTCAGACACATGGAATATATCAATATCCAAAGCGATTTTGTTCAGCATAGCTGTGGCTCTTCCAACAGGCATAACAAGCATCAATCAGTCAAATGTAGTAGATTAAAAATACTATCTAGTAGTAGTTTTTATTACTATGTTACGTTGATAAAATACAGCAAATATTATTCAAAGCTATGTTCATGTGACATGAACATAAGTTTTAAGTACTTACTAAAAGCTCTGTAGACATATTATGCAATGAAAAATACAAAACATAAAAAATGCTGATCAATCCCGATAATCTCGTCTGATTTTTCGGTTCGGGATTGATCTCGTAAAATGCCTCGAGATCTCGCGGGATCGGGATTGCATTCCCTAGTCAGGACCCGACAAGACGCTTCTCTCTTCTCCTGTCTTCTGTTTCCGCTTAAATAATTTCTGGCCAAACAAGACGCGAGAGGAAATAGCAAGGGGGTAGTGACTGAGAAGTTTTACATACTGTCTTATGCTTGTGTTTATTTAGAAAAGTATGTATACTAAGCATGTAATAATAATAATCAAGTGACCAATAAACGCCGATTTATCGGCACTGACACCCAATCGGCCGTATTCTGAAAATATTTCTGTATGTTGACAGTTATTGTTTAACATTGTGATGCCGTCAATTTTGACGTTTCACAATTTGTGAATAACTTAACGTTTGTTTACGTTTTAGAGCTTTCAGACTGATTGAATTCGTTAATTTCAAACGTCGCAAACTTAAAACGTCAAAATTGACTGCATTACAATGTTATAAAATAACTGCAAAGATACAGAAATAAACATATTGTTTTTTTTTTCATAATACAACCGAATGTGTTTTGACGTTTTTATCCAACATTGCTTGCCAAGTTTTGGCGAGTTGTCAAGAAAATTCATAGTGATAACTGTTCCTCCGACTTTTGCAAGACACATCCAAGCTACTTTAATTATATCTATGTGTATATGCAGAATGGAGGCTTTACGCTGAGTTTTCCTCTTATCTCAGTATTTCTCATTCGGTTCCATTATATTGCTCCTGCTAATACTCTAAGATATTGGTAGCTTGGATTCTTGATCCATATTTCTTACGAATCCATATTTGATGACCATATTTTAAAGTATAACAACATTACTCGGAAGTCTTCGTCCTCTTATTACAAAGAAAATGTAAAACCATGCCAGCAGCACCTTTCTGTTTCCCTTTGATAAAGAATCCTACTCCGATTTATTTAAACTTGTATTTTTCAAATGAAGTTGCCATCACTCCAATGTCACGTATCAACTTAACGCGTCCTAAGACCTAACGTTCATGTAACATCAGGGAAGTTGTAAGACAAAATTGAAAGCCGAGGATAAAACACAGGAAGGTATGGAAAGTAAGAAAGAAAAGGGATAGGCCTTCCTTTTCAACTCTGTTTGATCAGTAGAAGTAGATAAATATTGTCATTCAAAATATGAAATTAATACAAAGGTAAAAAAGTAAAAAAAAATGCAGGGTGTTGTTCCCTCAACAACATGCCTGATATAATCTTACCTTGGCGTCTCAGGAGATAATATATTTATTTATTTAATGTTCAAATGACCGTCCTCGAACGGGCTACAAGCTAGTTATAATATATAAAATACATCAATATATTCTCGTCATAATGGGCCGTCAGTTTAGATTGAGGAGATAAAATTGCAGTCTATTAAATATTTGCATTTTAAATGCACTTTACATGACGGGTAATGGAAAAACATCAGCTTGGGATTACTCTCAAAGGCCATCGGAGACGACATTGCAGATAGCAAAGCGCTCCGGTTAATACAACAATAAGTACTGGGCGGAACTGCCGGATACGGAATTGAGAGAAGAAATAAAAGTATGTCAACATGCCCAGAAACACATTACAAAAGTATCATTGTCATCGTTGAGTAAAATTATTTTACTGCTTTCTCAATAATGCTTAGTCATAATATTATGTCCGTCATTCTTCAAAGAGTAACAATACAACTGGGACAGGATGTTAAATTCAATTTTATACCATCATTAATCAAATAACAATATACCGAAAAATACTCAAGCTGTGTGTTAAAATTCCTTAGCAGTATGGAAATGACCGATAGTAAGTAAGCATCTTAATAATTTTGGTTATTTTTCTCCCATCACAAGATGTGTGTATATGTGTCGTACATACAATATGTATTGTACTGACCCAAAAATTGATGCTGATATCCTTGCAGATAAATCATCATTTAAAAAGTCACTCCTACACAACATCCAATTTGTAGACAATAATCTGAACCCCTAGAAAACAATATATTATAAGTAGGTACACAAAGATTCTTTGATATATTTTTTTTTATATAAAAAAAATATTATTTATATATAGGGTGTACCAGAGCTAGCAGCAGAAACTTGGCCGGTAGTTTCCTGCCTATATTATGAGTCTAAAATGTTCAAGCAACCATGACCTAATACCAATAGTTATGGAGATATGCAGTATAAAAGTGTGCATTTTTTTTCAATATTTCTGACTTATTTTTTGCGAAAAGTTGAACTAACTCATATCGATTATGAAAAATTCATTTGCTTCAATAAAACTTAAATAAAATGATAAGTCTTCTAAAAAAAAAACTTTTTTGAATTTTTTCAGTTTTTATCATTTTGTGTGAACTTTACATAATCGACATAAGTCAGAAATATTGAAAAAAAAACTTTGATACTGCATATCTCCATAACTATTGATATTAGGTCATGGTTGCTTGAACATTTTAGACTCATAACATAGGCAGGAATCTACCAGCCAAGTATCTGCCGCTATCTCTGGTACACCCTGTATATTATTATTATATATAAATATTATTATTATTAATTAGTGTAGAATAATTAGTATAAAGTAGTAGAGAATTCAATATATTTCGGTCGCGAGTTGCGGCCGCGAAAACGGCGCCGCCTACCGTAGCGTTAGTGACGGACATTGTCACGTACGGAATCATGTATTTTGATAGTTGCAGAACTGTCACTCTTCGGTATTTCCAACCCGCTGAAGAGATCCAGCCACACCTCGGGTCCCTCCGAGACTCGAATCGCGCTACATTTCGGCCTCGCAGCCCGATTGGCCGCGGTCGGGCCGGCCTATGATGACTGATTATTAAGATGTTGAAACGACTACCGTTATTTGCGTAAACACCACCTCCGGCAGTCGACTGCTTTATTTTTACTTTTGCGTTCTTGAGATGCTTCGGTTCCAGCCGGGCCTCTACCGCCTGTACTCTGTGCAGATGGCTGGTGCGGCTTGAAATGAAATCGCTACGAATATAGAATCGAAAGTTGAAAAAAGTGACACGCCCTAATACTGAGTAACTACTATAGTGATGACCATAAAACACTTGTAATGAATACATATAATACGAGACAAATGTCACTTGGAAAATATATTGTACCGAGATGCAACAATTATTATGGAGAAAGAACATCACAAGTGAAAATACCAACGGTTTTCAACGGTATGCTATCTGGGTTGGGTTGGATTCATATGCGAAGGTAAAATAAGCTTGCAGGGAGTTTATTATGAACAATGGTGAACTGTCTGGATGTTAACAATATCTTCACCTATAGACGTACCAGTATAAATTGTCGTGCGAGGGAGGGCGTCCCTGTCGCGTAACAGAAGTTGCCAGGGTGTAAATTAATTACACAATACATAATGTACAGAATGTCCGGTGACCGATGGCGTAGCCTTTAACAGAAATTTGGTCGGGCAGCACTAAAGAAACCAAGCCGTAATAGCGGCTGTTCTATCTGTCAAACTGTCAGACGGTAATATCGGTCCATTATTTGCTTTTTCAGCTTCGCAAAACTTTAATACTTCAATGGCAATTGTTCTTGCACCATCCCGGACTGTTTTGGATGTTTTGGACATGATAATTCGGTGTACATTGGTAATCAAGATGTCACAGCTCCCGAGCAAATACGAAATTGAACTGAATGACAGGGCGAGGGGATACCGCCGGATGCGGGCAAGGCTGGTTTTAGTTACAAACTCGACGGACGCCAATTCACGTTGGGCAAGCAATAGCAATGAACGATATCTATACGATAAAGAGACGAAGCTACATGACCGCTTCACGCCAGACAGTAATGCAACAACCGCTTGACGTATGCTGTATGTTGTATACACCACACGCAGTTTGTTGATGTTTTAAATGAAACGTACATTTAACAACGATGTAATTAAAAACACTTTTTAATTACATTGTTTATTGGGTTTCCATTGCTTCCATTTGTTCTACATAGAACCACTACTATGCTACCCAGGACATGGGGGAGCAACTTAATAGTTTTATTTAAAATGCAAAGTGATATTTATTCGCATGCTGTGGGGAAAGGAATTAATGAAGCAAAGAGACAATTATGAAAAAAATATATATCTAAAGGATGATTTTTAAGAAATATTTTTGAATTTTATTAGTCGTATTATTGTATTTATATATATTTTAAACCAATATAATATTAATATCAATTATTATCACAATCATGTCAAAGATGTATATCTTCTAACGCGCGAATAAGTCGCGCTATATAAATAATCCATTTCCATTATTATTATACGTAGAGTCGAAATCATCGGAACATTGGAATTAATATAGCAAAGATTGACGGCAAAGAAAGCGGCAGGCACGGGAAATTCTGCATTCAACGAAGAATCGATAATGATGACAAAGAGAGATAAAGAAAACCGGATAACATTTAGAACAGTAATAATATCGGCTTATTTCAAATAGTATTTAAGTATTACTGCTCGTTTTAAGATGTAGGTCAATCGTGTATATTCTCATTAGGTTTATATTATTTTATTATCTTTACCGGAAATTTAATCTAATCTCGTAGGATTTCCGGATAGCGAGAAAGTGGTGACAACAAACAATTTTTTTAACAGCTTTCCAAAAGGCTCCCAAGATATTCATCTCCGCGTTGCGTTGAAGCCTACTTCAGCGCTGTTCAGTATGCAACAACACAGAAATCGTAAGAAAAATTACCGCAGTTTAACATCATTCCACTTTCATGAATCATAATGCAGCCCGAGATCATTAGAAACATATTGATGCATGTGTACAGACTCAACACCACAAACTGGTATTTGTTGCATATCACAGGTGGAAAACCTACTGAGCTAAATATCTTTTCATTTAATAAAGACAATCGAATTAGCGTGTGTTAGCCGGGTAGACGAAGCGTTTGTTTCGAATTGTTTCACTGAGGTAGTGTTTGTAATGTCGGTAGGTATGTGTAAATTGAAAATAGCGGGATTTCGCGTGAGCTCATTTTTCTGTCATTTAATTGGTGGTTACAAAATGTCCTCATTCGGTCGGCAACTGATTCGTAGTTGATGTCGTCATCAATAACCAATGGATGGGGTTAATGGTGTCGACATTCTCGGCTCAGCCGAGAGATAAAAGGGGTGTCAACGGAATGACACTGGTCAGATTTCCACGGTCGCTATTATTGTTATTACGTTGCTTTGGACAAATAAAGGGAGTGATTCTTTGAGATTCGAAGAAGTATTATTTCAATTATACGCGTAAGTCAAGGACACAACAGCGTTTATACCCGTAAACATCGACCCAACGAAACAATGTGCGTGGTACGCACGGCTTACATATACTAATTCGATTGTCTTTCTTAAATGGAAAGACCTATACAAGACAGAAAAACTGTATAAAATATAGTTTTCTCATCAAAAACATAAAAAAGCCGGTAGGTTTATAAAAAATAATATTGATAAAGACAATATAAGGTTTACAGTTCATTATGTTCGTCTTGTATATATGTTACATCATTTTTAAATCAGTCAGTCTTGTGTCTTGTAAGTCATCGTATAATTATAATCCGCTGTATGTTAGTATCGACCGTTCTAGGCAGATTGATGTGCTAGTTTTGAGATTTTCTTGTAGTGATGTTTGTTATGTCTTTTTGCAGTAGTGATGGTGAAAACCTACTTTGATCGACCACAGGATAACCTTTATTTAAGATTTATATCTAATTTTCGATGGTAATGTATCGATGATTACGTTCGAACAGTGAAAAATTAGCAATCATCGATACAAATTTCAACGGTCAACCGGTTAAAATGACGGTTTTGATCATCACTAGTTTGGTGTACGCTTTTTGATATTGATTTTTATCTCTCCCTTAGCAATGTTACTTTACATAAAAGTTAAAACATGGACTTAGAAGGGAAAAAGCACGCTTGACAACTTCGAGATGGCGTCGTGTGCTGATGACACAATTATATGAACGAACGTCTCCAACGTGCACGTAAAACAAATTCTTACGTGTTCTACTTTTATTTTCTACTTTAGGATTCTACTTTAGGAAAGTTTCTAGAATAAATTAAGACAGCAGGGAGAAATTAATGGCAAGGGTGACGAGCGAGAGGTCAATCACCAATAAGATGGAAAGACCTGGTCCAAGTATGACCAGAGACTCGCTACACGTCGCAATGAATAAGGTCAAGGAAAAAGTAGAGGCAAACACTGTAGGAGCGTACATAGCAAAAGACCACGACCACGTGAGACAAAGAGAGAAAGAAAAAAATTAACCAACGATTACGCCGTATCCTGGCAGACAGCGCAGGCAGAGAGGAAAGAATGGCACACCACTTTTGCATCGACCACATTCATACATCATCATGCACGCTCTCGACTCTTTTATCAAGGCCATCCTCCAATATTGGATTTATCTGATGATACCAAGTATCTCGCGGAAGCCCTCTGTTCCTATACTGTCTTCAACACCGGCCTCATAATATAATACCATAATCTCCTCGCTCATACACCCACTATTACATTCACTTCTAATTTGGTCATTCCTCACTCGATCGAACACAGATTTTCACACACGCGCCTAAGCGACCGCATTTACATCGGATTTAATCTACTTTCATTCTTTGTTTTGCCTATTCCAGACCTCACTTCCACGCAGAGTTGGCAACAGGACTCCATTATTAGGAGAAATATAGAAAAGTTTCTCGTTCTTTCTTGGAAGCGTTTGCCACCCCTGACCGACACCACGTTGTGTTTGTCTTCATGTAAAAATTTAAATGAACACAATAAGATGTGAATCAGATGGAAGACCTTTGTTGCGACATGACGTCTTTCATTGTTCCCATGGTTTCATATCGCGCCACGTTGAAAGCGGCCGACGTCCCCGCCTGATGAAGCAGCTCTCCAAACGCACAGAGAGAAGACAACATGGCGGAGGGAAATATAAAATGCGCCTTTGTGCGAAGATTGAATAAAAATTTCACCGGAAGCAGACGTCAAACCTATCGCAGTGATTATTGCCAGTTGCTGCTTAATCACGTGACGCGCTCCGTGAATACTGACGAGGGAAATCTTCTTAATGTCGATATTGTCACTAAACGTCCCCGCACATGTCCGAACCAGAAATGATCTGGAATTAAAGAGCACGCCTTTATAAAGTGTATGGAAATGTCTGTTTAAGATCATTCATCAATTGAAATGTCATAGAACTTCACGTCAAGCTAGTAGCTTCATAATCAGGAAGTTATTGGATTTCATACTCGTAGTTCGGTTCGTTATTAAAATCTTGTAGATTTGAACTAGATTTGTTCGAGAGGTTTGAACATTATATGTGACTAGTATTAAAGCGAACGAATGGTTAACTTACGACATAAGTTACTTAAATGATGGTTTATATATTTGTTGCAAAACTGAGTCAAATAATATACGAGTAAGTAGATACACCAGTTTTGAGGTAATTAGTGATCATTTTCACAGCTTAGAATAGTACAGCATGTTTCTAATCAAATCAGACGTACAAAAAACTAAGAAAATATTCAAAAATATACGAAATGGGAGTTCTTCATCGTTTTCGTACGAAGTAGTACCTAGTAGTACCTACGAATACGCAAGTACATTTCTGATCTTCGAAATAGTACTGAACATCGCACACTGTACACGATTTAGTAGTTCGTGTACGCACGTATAGATGCGACGTCCGACACGATCCGGATTTGTTCGGAAATTTTTGCGATTTCGTACGATGGATACTGAAAATTTTGTCAATTTGACACATGACCACAAATGTTTGTGGGGCCAAAGTGATTCAACTACGTGACCCTCAGCGCAGATCATGGCGGAGAATCTCAAAAGAACTAAAAAAAATACCTGTAAGTTAAATAATTTGGTTTGATGAAGGTGAGGTATAATTATGTACTTCGGACAAAAAAAAACTTTAAAATATTTCTCCCATGTTATGAGCTCTCATTGCACTTCGATTCTCCCCAGCATTTGTGAATCTATTAGATAGATAGTCATGAAATTTGTCATTATTTAAGTCTGCCATAATAGAGTTTTCCATAAGATACAGATTATTCATTTGGCACAAACGTCATTGGAGAAATGCGCAAAGTAACTGATCGTGACAACGCAAGACGCAATTAAAATGTGCGCACTCCAAAACGTACGAATACGTACGTAACAATTCGTATCCAAAGTGCGGCCGGCCT
>JADDOH010021795.1:0-11283 GCA_016648135.1 Agrypnia vestita | reverse complement strand
TTTTCAAACCATATGGGGGGGGGGGGTTGTTACAGTTTCCAAAGATTTCTCCGTTTAGCTACGTCAACTTCCCAAAAATTTTTTCATAACTCCCAAAATTTTTCAAACCATGGCGGGGGGGGTTGTTACAGATTCCAGAAAATTCTTCATATATCTACATCAACTTTCCAAAAATTTCACGTAAAAAATACACTATTTAAAATGTGTTTCTCATACTTTCGATAACTTTGAAGTATATGTACTTTGTAGTGTTCGCTTTGAAATGAAGTGTACTATTTGAAGTTTATACTTTCAATAACTTTGGTGTTTGTAGTTTGTAGTGTGCACTACACATCAAAATGTGCGAAGTGTGCACTTCAATGTAGTGTAGTACTACATTGTAGTAGTGAGTACAGAGCGGACCCATCACTACAAACCACACAATTGAATGGACCGCTCCATAGAGAAATAATTATCTTTTGCGATTCTAATTGTGTTAGGTTACTGAGACGCCGAGCAGAAAATAACACGAGCGCAGTAAAATTCGCATACATACTGAATTATAAATGACAGCGGCCGCAGCGACATTGCCCTGGATTCGGATTTAGTTATAGTTATATATTATCTTACTGTGGTTTAAACCAGACAGAGGGAGTGTTGCTTTTAATGAAAACACTTTTTTATTGTGATGCAAAATTTGGTCCCGACAGGTGAGACGTTTGGGACTATATTCGTATTTTTCCTCGAGGTCTTAGGGTGCAACCGAAGAGATAACGTAAACTTGGAACGGATTTCATTAATTAAAATTCAATTCAATTCAATTCAATTTATTTCATGATAATATGTACATGACAAACAAAATGTTTAAGGCATACATATTAGAAGTATATATCAAAAATGAAAATATTTAATAAATTAAAAATAACATAAATCTGGTCAAAGGTGTAGGAGAATCCCGCTTCGGAAAATCCCCTCAGACACATGGAATATATCAATACCCAAAGCGATTTTGTTCAGCATAGCTGTGGCTCTTCCAACAGGCATAACCATCGGCAGGTTGGTCCTGTATATTGGAATGTGAAACAATCTATGCTGACGATGTCTAGTGTAATTACATTCTATTCTACATTCTACAAGTCTAGTAAAATACACATTTATACAGGGGAATGTGAGATCATATTTTGCGCGCGATACTAAAGAGCGACTAAACAAATGTTTGCTAAAGTTGAAAATCGAAGGGTTTAAAATGGGCAGGAAAGAAATGGTTTAGGTCAGTTTAAGAGATATGTGGGGTATAAAGGCAAAGGCAGCTATATCCAAAAAAAGTAATGCAGTCATCGATTTATAATGTACTGAATTCGATATTTTATAGAAAACATAGCCTTATATATTTATAGGAAACATGATTTTGGAAGGGTAGATACATAAAATCTAGAATCAGTACATTCTAAATTAGTTATCCTCGGGGACTGCATTCAAAACATTTTTTTTGTATGTTGCTGCCTTTTCTTCTATAATATGGTAGACAAACAGACATACCTATGCGAAAATTGTTCTATAACAAACAATGTGTTTTCCCTAAAAATTAAAAAAAAGATTTGCTATCAGATTATTGAACGGAAAACTATGTTCTTTATCTGCGAAAAACATTAAATTAAATCGAAAAACATTAAACAGCTTAGAAGATTGCTAAGGCGGCCCCCGTAGTCCAATGACATGACATTAGTTTCTCATGCTGGGGAATCTGGGTTCGATTCCCGGTGATCACAATACATCTGTGTGATTAACTCAAGCCTGGAGTTATATTGTGACGTGTTTCGCTATAGTAATTGGGCTCCATGACCTGTTGCAGGTTATCGATAAATTTGTCCAAAAAGAGAAAATGACGTAATGTTATTGCAACTAACTAACTAACTAACTAACCATCACGCCGTTTCCCTGCAGGGGTAGGCAGAGAGGATTGAACGCCACACTCTTCTATCCTGGCACACCACTTTTGCTTCGGCCACATTCATACATCTTCTCATACACGTTCTACGATTGTTGCGGCTTTTAATAGGGCCATCCTCAAATACTTGTAGTACCTGATCGTGCCAGGTCTTTCGCGGACGCCCTCTATTCCTGTTGCCTTCAACATTCGCCTCATAATTGAGATAAATGTGTTGTCCAGTACATCCCCTTGTTTTATCATTTAAACCATTCCCTAGAAGAGCATTATGTGCAATCTGCAATGCTGCGCAGTAAAGCGTGCACTCATATTTTTTTTATAATAAAGTTATAATCAAATTTTAACCCTACGAGATCAGCGCACTACAGCAGCGGAGGAAGATTTTCACGATGGTTCGGTGTTCGCTGCAGGCTTCACTTCACAACTAAATATTCGATATATTAATAAAATGAAATCACTTTGTTTTATTTTTATTTATTCCATTTTATTTACGCTTCAGCAGGTCAAGAGGCCCAATTACAGAAGTGAAACACATCACAAAACACCCAGTCTTGAGTAAATCCCATAGATTAATTGTGACCTCACCGGGAATCGAACATGTTTCAGGGCCAATGATTCAACGTATACTAAAAATAAAAAATGGAAGTACATATAAACATTAACAAAAACCATAAATAAATATAAGTTGAATAACAAATTTAAATGGTAACTTTTTGCGAAATTTTGGTTATTTATAATATTTAATTTCCTAATAATACAATCTACATTATAATTACTCCAAGCAATGTCGTACGTTTCTGCATTTGGATTTCTATTTGTATACAATAATTTTGCCGCGGTGCCCATTGGGTCGTGTGGCGCAGCGGATAACGCGTCTGACTACGGATCAGAGGATTCCAGTTTCGAATCCTGGCAGAATCGAATTTTTTTTACGGTCGAGAATATTTTATTCGTTGAAATTTTAATTACATTTTTGGTTTTTTATAATGTTGTATAAAAGTAATCAACACTGCGAGAAGAGAAGAGAGTAGGTACCTACCTATCGAACTGTGGTTTATTCCGCTCTGACTTATTAATCGGTTAGAAATACTGAATAAATACTTTGTCTTAATTATATCTAAACTACCCGTAATTAAAAGTGGAAATTTGCCAGATACAATTGGCCGCGAAGCGGCCACAATAGCCGCCCGCAGGGCCTAGCAGGAAGCAATCGGCAAAGCCGATTGCTTTCCTGCTAGTGATATTTATTTGTCAAGAAAATGTTTATTTTATAATTATTTTGTTTGAATAACTATGTTAATTTTTTTATTTAGAATACGAAAAAGGAACAAACAGACAGAATATATATTTTGTTTTTGTTAATAAACTAAATATTTGTCCGAACCGCAAACTCTCATCACCAGATAAACAATTACATTTTTTGCCGTAGCACTCTCGGGGTTAACGCCAAATATCTCGGTGTTTCAATGAATACTTTGTGGAAATCCAATTTAAAATTTATGAATAAAATATTATTTTTGTTTTTTCTACTAATTTATTACACATTACATTATTAATTTTACTCATATAAAGTAATTGAAAAATTTTAGTGATCTGTACATATGAAGGGTGTAAAAGCAAAGTAAAACAAAAAATTAAATATTTTGAATTCAGTCACAGGGGATTACTAATTCAGAATATACCTACTGAATTCTTCGAAGGTTTTATAGGGCTACAGCTATACCTTCCAAAATCTTTCCAAATGACTATTAAAAGCAAAGGCAACAATGGCCGCCTCATGCTAAAGTGAGTATTTATGCCATAAATTGACACTGAAATCTTATAGCCAAGACAGGAATATCCAATTATGTAAATAGTAAAATCGGCAATGTCCACTATTTAGTAGCAAATACAGGAATATCCAGATTTGAAAGTAAAATAGTTATTTATACACTACAAAAAGAAAAACAGGTGGAAAATGTTTTTCAAAACTTATTTTCAATGAGATGCAGATTTCATAAATTCGAGAGAAAATTCTTTTATTTATTTAAAGTTATTTTTATCATTTTGCACAGAAACACCTCAGTAGGATATTGCTGCTTTTGCAGTTATACCCCTCGTATACTTGTATACTTTTAAATATTGAGATATTGCTGATTTCTTTGTATGGATGTTCAGCTTAACTAAACCAGTACTTTTAAGGATGAAAACCTCTTCTAAATGTGCCAAATCTCAACCATGTAAGAGATTAATTAGGTGTAACATAATAAATATTGAAAAAAAAATGAAAATATCTGATTTCACTTAAACCTGACTCTCATTTTGCCGGCCATTTGTAAAAGTTAAAATTAAAGTATCACACAACATGTTTCTGAAATGATCTTTTCCTTCCTCAGGTGAATTGAGACTGTCCCAATGTTGAGAGTTTAATAATTGTCAAATATTTCAGTTTGAGTTAAGTGTGGCTTAGCAGCCTTAAGTCATGTATTCACTAGGGGACAAATCGCGAAACATTCCGCTCGACATGTCGCATCAACATCTACGCTCATGTTTCAGGGACAATGACGCGGTCAATTGACGTGTACACACCGGGACTCGCATATCTTGTCGCGGAAATGTCATCCGATGAGGTTATGGATGACAGCTGCGGTATCACATTTGGCGAAAACGGGGTTCCGCGCAATTCGAAATGTTTTTTTGGGTCGCAATTTCAAATTAACGAGGTTTTACTGTAGTAAATTGAATATTATTAAAAACAAGGTCCTTTTTGCAAATAATTATTGTTTTCCAGACGTCGCGGAAATATATCGCCCTATGAGGTTATGATGATAGCCGCGTATCTGTTTATGTTAATGAGTTTATCGAAAAGTAAGAGGAGAAAAAAGAGGAGAATGCGAAATTATTACTGCAAAGAGAAAGAAGACGGACATTCTATGCGATCTTCGATCGATACAGCTCGATGAGTTCGAGAACGATTTCGTTTCCCCGCATTGTCATCTTGACAGATACAGCGCATGCGTATTCACTTGTAAACATACCACGTGGTACTGACGCTCCGCGGAATGTTGCAGTGAGTACGCTCGGGTACCGTGCGCATGGCAACGTTGCCACGGCACGTAGAAATGCCGCGCTATGTTGTGCGCGAGGTCGCGGAACAGTGCACGACGTTGCAACGTCACGTAGACTCTATGCCGCGCATGCTGTTGAGGGACAATTTGTCCCCTAGTGAATACATGGCTTTAACTTATGTGTTTGTTGCGACTAAAGATTCGCGATAGATTGACGTGATCTGTCTAAGATGCATCCTCCACTTTTTGGCATACATCGAAAGGTGGAAGGCCAGAGAGGAAGAGTCCGATCTCCGACTAGATGAACCGATCAGATCAAGAAAGGCTGCAGAGAAAGGTGGAGGAAAATTGTCAAGGACGTCAGCGGACTACGACCCGGGAGGGTCAGTAAAAGGCAACCGACTAAAGAAACAGTCTTGACACAATGTTGCAGTTGTCCTAAAGATAACCCTACGATTCTAAGTTCAGAGTGCATTAGATGCTATCTATTAAACTACGAGTAAAACTGCATTGAACAACTGGGATGATACGATTTTAATGTCCCATTTTCTTTTGTTTACGCAAAGTTGCAGCGATAATGACGCAATATTAGGATCGGAATGCTGTATGGAAATTTCGCGTTCAAACATGTGGCGGTCAAAGACGAAATACAATAGACAGTGGAAGAAGTACAGAATATCCCGATTTATTGGACAGATGTAACGGAGAAAATTTACAGTAATTAAAATGAACCCAGTAATTTTATTAATTTTTTTAGCCAAGATTTGCTTTGCTTGTAATTAAATAAACAGGTTATTTTTTCGTTTTTGGTACATCGTTTTATTTTTAGGAACATTGTTTATTTCTTAAGTTAAATATTACACGTGGGTGTATTTTCAGTAAAATATTTTATCATGCTTTTCAGTCTCAAAGCCACGGTGAGTACATTAGCAATAACACATTAATACAGGGGTATCAATTGGATTCAGTGGAAGATGGCTCATCGGTGAAACGAAATTTATTTATCTACACAACAATAGGAGTTAGATAGTTCAAAGATACCTACCCAGCACAATAAGAAAACAATGCTTGGGGAAAGAATGCCATAGTTGTCAGGCACAAAGGTCTCTGAACTTCACTACCGGCACAGGCGAAATCGTCTCTGCAATGAAATGGCTCTGTCGGCACTTCTACGCTAGGATCGGATACACACCGGCGCGCGGCGGCGACCGGCCTAGGTGGTGAGCGGCGGCGGCGGCGGTAGAAGAAGAAGAAGAAGGTAGAGGAAGTAAAATCAGGTAAACCAATTTTTATTGAGTACGCTATCGAAAATCCTACTTTACTATACGAGTACATATAAGGAAATTTCGGTTTTATAATCTTGTATTAAGTTTTTGCTGTAGGTATTGTTTTACAATATGAACCTCACAAAATTTAGCACAAACATCTCTAAAAATAGACGCAATGCTCCATCTGTGACGCACGAAAGATGACATTCGGCCAATTTATTATTTATATTTGAAAATTGATAAGAAATTAGAACGGCGAACGAAGATAACGATAAGAGAAGAACTCATTTTTTGTAAATAAATTCAAATTCTGCTTTGTGTCTTTCCAACCCTTAAGCAAAATTGTAAGGAAATGTTACATTACTTTGGAGGGCACATTTTCTAAAAATAGAAAATCGTACGACTTCTTTTCTCCAGTCAGTTTTTGGATTTCGGGATTATTTTAATTTAATTTGAACATTACAAAACACATCAGCACGGAAACACTGAAACCAGCAGAAAGCATTTTGTATTTTATCGTCCAATCCATTTGTATTTTATTGTTATTCATTTATCTGTGGACAGTTCATTGAAACATTTCTCGCTTTGGTAAGAATAATGGTGTTGTGCTGCGCGTGTGTTTCATTTTGGAATTTTAATGTTTCCGGATGTCCTTCAATGTTTTTGTTAATTCTGTTGATAAGCTATCCACTATATTTATATATTATTGTTCTGCATTAAATAGTAGACTAATCAGAATAGATCATAGACTGATTGATGGTGACGCAAGTATCGATAAGCACATTTAATGGTGAAGTTCAGTGGCGTAGCAACTAATTGTAGGGTATTCGGCAAAAACGTATACCGGGCACTAAACCTGCCTTTTCATTAAATAATTAAGACAATATATTAATATTTAATTTGTTTATTATTATATACACACAGCTACCTCTAAAATAAGGTACAAATAACTTTTAATACTAAGTACGAACTTCAAAAAAGTGTTTATCTGACTGAACGTTAAAACTAGTCGATGATACCGTGACATTATTTCATGCCACGTCAAATTCAAACTTATCATGTGTCGTAGAACTATTTACCGGGACAATGGGGGCAAATTTTTGGATGGCAGCTCTTCGGCCCGTTTGTTTTTACGACACCAGGACTCACGGCTGTCGTTAGCATTAAAAAAAATGCCAACCAGGTGGCGAATGAGTAGGACCGATATAGGTAGGTATGCGGTGGGTCTGGCCTCATTGTAGAACTAGTTAAGCCATTCACCTAGTAGGGCGGCATAAGCTTATATAAAAAAGTTTCTTTGAGATTGTGATAATGTAAATAAATGAAATTAATTTAATTAAAAAAAAATCTGGATCCCTGTGAATCTTTGGGCAGCCCGGACTGCTCCAGTGGTAGGTAGCTATGCCACCGATAAGATATTATTCGTGGAGTTTTATATTTGAGAAGATTTTTCATTAAGGAGAAAAATGTTGGCTATTAATAATAAAATCAATCTAAAAAGTATGTCTTTCAATAACGGGGCGGTGTCACTGCTTTCCCATCATGTTTAATATTATTTATAGGAAAATATTTTTTTTAAGGAAAGGGTGGCATTTGAATAAATAACCTTCTGCAATGGTTTAAATTTCACATATTTATACTCAAAACACATATCAAGTCGTATTTATTCAATTCAAAATCATAAATTCAATTTAGTTAGTTTATTTAGTTTAGGACATATGTTTTAATTATTCATTTATATAAAACGTATTATACAATCACGATAAAAAAAGTTTTGGAAACAACTATTACGTCTAGTAGAAGATGTAGAAGATATTTAAATGAACGCGAAATGTCATTGGCCAACGCGTTATCGAAAAACGTTGCATTTCAGTTTATCGGTTTGCTATCAATTTAATATTTATGTAATGTAAATACCATATAAAAAAAATTAGTACGATATCATGTATCGGTAGATTTAATTTTACAAATTAAACATGTTTGGAATAATATTCAAAATGGATGCAATTATTCAAGCGATGGACATAACATACCTAAATGTCTGAGAAGTTCTGAGTTCTCATTCATTTTTAAGAAAATTTATTATGGCCACCCCCAAATAATTTTCATTAATTCAATATGGCATTACCATTTACCTCTTGTTTTTTTTTGGTAAATAAAAAAGTATATTTCCTCCTTTTTTATAATAAGACTGTGCATTTTAATAGTCTTTATGTTTTGCATTAGATCAAATTCTAAATATTCTAAAATCTTGAAGTGAGTGCGGGTCACTCTTATCCTTATTTAATAAAAAATTGTAAAGGAAGTAGGTAAATTAAATATGAATTTTATCTTAATTGCAATATACTGTGCTCTTCACTATATTTATTAACTACTTTAGTTAACTAAACTAAAGTGCTGGTTTGTTTTTTTAAGTAAATACATAACTGTTATAATATATGTACCTATACATTTTTTAGAATTGGGTTAGATTTAAGAAGTTCATAACAGCAAAATGTTTAAAAGAAACATTTTATTCCTAAAAAATAGAATAGAATTGCAGAATAATTTAAAATTTCTGTTTAATATATTCGAAAGAGGGAACTGTTAGATAAAGCCCAAATGGAAAGGAAAATGTCGCAAGAACAAACATTATTTCAATTTCAATTTTCAATTTTCAATTTTTATTTATTACATAATATGTACATTACAAACATCATGTTCAATGCATACATATTATTAACTTACATCTAAAAATATACGTATACACATCCATATACACATATGTATACATACATACACACACATATACATATTGTGTATTAAAATACTAATTTATTATTAAACAATTAAAAGTGACCTGTACAATCTGGTCAAAGGTGTAGGAGAATCCTGCTTCGGAAAACCCCCTTAGACACATGGAATATATCAATATCCAAAGCGATCTTATTTTGGGCTGGCTCAAAAAAATTGTCATACCGCTGTAGAAATGTTCCGAATATTCGTATTTTTATTATTCAGGTGAATATTTATTTGCTCAATTGTGTATGCTCGTATTCGTCGAATTAGATGCAAATATTCGAGTACCTACTATTCGAATATTAACAGCGGTTACAACTGACAAGAGTGACCAGATAAAAACGTTAACGAATGTTTAAACAAATTGATTTATTTCTTAATTTATCAAATTATTATTTTTTTATCAAATTATCACCTCCAATCATTGGCACATCAACATATTTTATATGTTTCAATATTGTTATATATTATGTACACTTTGAAAGTTTTTTATCTTCTTTTTGCAATAAACCGAAAATATACGCGTAACTATAACTAAGTACATACTACAAATAATCAGTCTAATCGTTTAGTTTAAAAAAATGAAGAATTTGTTTCTTTCCAATCAAATTCTTTAAATTAAAATTTTCAAGACCTTGGGCATTTTACGTATTTATTTCCGCGAATGCTGCGCTTTTATTGAAATTATTTTTTGTATTTGTAATCGCGAATAAAAAATTTATATATTCTGAACGTCCCCAGTATGTAGGTACTCGTGTAGGCGCTATTATTTATTATTAGGTCACACTGATAAGGTTATCGCCCTGCCATGTCTAATTACCCTTCTGTCATGTACTAGGTATATATTTAAAAAATAAAATGTCAATTTTCTTATTCGATGGCGGACCTGTAGACGATTATGAGTAGCAGCCTTCAACAGAAGTGTACTCTATCTTTTTATTTTTTTATTTTATTTTCATTTATTGGTTTTCTTACAGCCATATAATTAATCAATCTTGAAAAAAACAATAATTGATGTACAGAGTTTTGGGCCAATTACAAGAAAACACATATATACAATCGATAAAAAATAAGAAAAAACATGTCCAATAGTGAGTTTGTGTGAGTGTGTGTATTTGTGTGTTTATTTATTTATTTATTTTGTTTTGGGAAAAGTTAACAGCAAAACAATCTTAAAAATTTTCCACTGAATTTAAAAATTTACTTTAACATACATTAATAGCGAATGGAGAGGGTGGAGGGGAATGTGGGACGGGAGTAGAAGGGAAGATATAATGTACAAATTAGTTTGGGTGCGGTAGTGTAGATATTGTTTGTTTTATGTTTCTTATTGTTGCGTTGAAAATGTCAATGTGGTGATAGTTTGTGTTAAATGAATTTGTGGATCTGTACATAAAGGAGTTTTGTTTTGAGTTGGTCTTACAAAAGGGGAGATGAAAAGTAGGTGAATGTCTGTTATTGCGAGTTGGGATGTGGTAAGATATTCGTTGAAGAAGTTCCGGACTATCAACTAGATTGTGTGTTATTTTGAATAGCATCACCGCGTCAGCTATGTTTCTTCGATAGAGAAATGGCGATATTTTCAAGCGTGTTATTTCGGGACTCTGCTTTTTGTGCACGAGTTTAGGGTTGGAACGTGGAACGTGGAACACGCTACCAGTTAAAAATTCTAACTCATTTGTGTGAAGAACGTGTGACGTGACTTTTCTAGAGGTGATGCTGTCACAATGGTCCACGTTTTAGGTTTCAAGGAAAATCCGGAAATACACCTGGCATTCGACCGAATCTATTCATATTATGTATTATTGAAGTTATGTTCAATAAAATTTTTATGTAACGAAAGTTGCGCAGTGTAGCGCGAATGCATGTAGCAGGAAACAGCATGTAGCGGGAATGCGAGACCACTAAATGCGCGCGCATCTATTAAACAGTCAAAAATTTATTCACTTAAAAAATAGTGTTCTAGTAATACAAATAATGTATTAATGTATCTTGAATCGAGTACCAATCATAAAGATGAATTCAAAAACTGACGAATGATTGCTTATTAAATTGAAAATTAGAACTGCTTATTTAATTACGATTTTAGGCATGTATTAGGATTTCATTTTATTGTCTGTAGGGCGAAATTCTATAAAACATAAAAGTGGGTAGGTACATACCAGGTCTTTCGCGGACGCCCTCTATTCCTGTTGCCTTCAACATTCGCCTCATATATTTTCTTAACCATCCTTTCCTCGTTCATACGTTCCACATGACCAAA
>JADDOH010021780.1:0-10607 GCA_016648135.1 Agrypnia vestita | reverse complement strand
AGCTTGCATCTTTATCTATACCTATAAAACTCAATGTCTGTCTGTCTGTCTGTCTGTTCTCTATACAAATTGTCCGATTCGATTCAAATTTTGCATACTTATGCTTTGGGACCCGGCGGGTAACATAGGCAACATTTCCCCCCTGTTCTCTTACCCCTTCCCCTCCCCTGACCTATTTTCGATGCGAATCTGAACCGTTTGACCGATAGGACTCAAAATTTACATACTTATGCTTTGGAACCGCGCGGCTAACATAGGAAACATTTTTCCCCTGTTCTCTTTCTCCTTCTCCTCCCCCCGACCTATTTTCGATGCGAATCTGAACCGTTCGACCGATCGGACTCAAAATTTGGAAACTTATTCTTTAGGACTCTTTAGGACAATCTTAGGACATAGACAATATTTTTCCCTTATTCTCTTACCCCTTCCCCTCTCTCTGACATATTTTCGATGCAAATCTGTACCGTTTAACCTGACCGATCGGACTCTTATTTGGAAACTTATTCTTAAGGACTCGGCGGGTAAAACATGCAACATTTTCCCCCTATTATTTTAACCCTTCCCCTCCCCTAATATGTTTTCGATGCAAATCTGTGCCGTTTGCCCGATCGGACCCAAAATTTGTAAACTTATTCTTAAGGTCTTGGCGGGTATTATGTGCGACATTTTCCCTTATTCTTTTAACCCTTCCCCTTCCCTGATATATTTTTGATGCAGATCTGTACCGTTTGACCGATCGGACACAAAATTTGGAAACTTATTCGTTAGGACCCGGCGGGTAACAAAAAAAAACAAAATTTCTCCCTTCCCTTTTTTACTTTTACCCGCCCTCTGATGTATTTTAGATGCAAATCTGTACCGCTCAACCAATCGTACTCAAAATTTGCAAAATTATTCTTTAGGACTCAGCGTTTAACATTGGTGACATATCCCCCCTATTCTTTTACCCTTTCCCCTACCCCTGATATATTTTCGATGCAAATCTATACCGTTCGAATCGAACCTTCGTTTACCCTCATAAATTTATTTTAAACTTAAGCCTTAACCCGTGCAACGCCGGGTATAAACAGCTAGTTTTTAATATTTCTGACTATTCTTTTGTTAGACTGTCATTAAAGTAATTTCTATTCAAAATTCGTGTTGAAAAAATGGAAGTTTTGGTGTCGCTTATTTCCGTAAATGTCGAAATTTCAGCCAAAGTCTAAAGAATATCGTATATTTAAAAATGAAAGAAAAAGATTCTATAACGATCTGATGAAAAAAAACTACTTTATTCAAAAAATATTTTATTCCATAAATGTAACAGTAACAAATAAACCAATCAAGATCTGCTGAGAATTATACGAGGTAGCTAGTAGCAGAAACTTCGGGGGTGTCTCCATCAATCATCGTTTTTATCGGTTGAGGAGATGAGTGACATCAAAATTTGCATTTTTTTCAATGTTTCTGGCCCATTTCTTTAAGGTCCCAGACCACTGTGAAAAAATATTTTTTGTCATTCTTTTTTCTTTCATTTTATGAAAGATGCATTTGTTAAGAATGCTCTCACCAAATATTTTAAAGAAATTTGTAAAATTGACGGAGATACAGCGGCTTAAATTTTTTTGTTTGTATGTAGAATTAACCTTCAGCAAAACTTTGAATGCGTTTTTCTCAAAAATACATTTTTCAACCTATTTGACACCATATCAGAAAAACTACAAATCCGATTTGCATGCGCCAAGTTGTAAACTAAGTGAAAATCCAGTCTCTATGGCACCACGTATGGATTTTTTTATAAAGGGCCCCTTTCTATTTTTTTTTTTAATTATCAAAATTTTCTATAAAAAATCGTAAATAAAATTCGCTAGTCCGACCTTTTTTTATTTTTTTAGATATCGAAATTCCCCTACGTGATGCTATAAACCTATACGTCTAGTTTCTAAATATATTTTTATTTCATTTTTCGGTTGCACCTATGGCTTAATAGCTGTCAACCACCCAGCGCCAAATTCGTCAGAGTGTCCTCTTGGAAGCAGCGTACACCGAAAACTATACTTTAGATTTGAGTACAAAAATTTGTATGCAGTCTTCAATATGTATCCATATACTATGAGTAATAAATAAAAAAAATTCCATGTATCGTTTGCTTGAAAATAATTACGAAAAATACACCCTCATACCGCTCGCGCACAGTGGTCTGGGGCCTTGAGTCGTTGGAGTATCATGGAAGTGACTTATATTGAATGTTAAAAAGGCATTCGCTTCGATACAAGTGAAATAAAAAAGGTTTTAATTAATTTTTTTTGAATTGTATCAAAACGAATGAATTTTTAATATTCGATACTATAACTTTTTACCAAAGATGATCAGGGATAAAAACAAATGTATTAATCAATTAGAAAAGACATAGAGAAAAATCAAATTAACGAAAAAATATTTTAGCTGCTACCGGGATTCGAACCAACGAGCCTCCACAAACAACGTTATATTAAATAAAATATATATATATTACTTATTTGGCTTTATTATAAATCGTAATATGCATTTTAGCACCTCAAATACTTACTAATTCAAAATCGAAAAAATCGGGTGAGTGCATTTTAGTAGTTTTATTTTTTTTTTTTTTTTATTAGAAGTAGCATAATAATATGTAGTAGCAACTATGGGTAATAAGAATCTGTCAAAGGAAATCAGACTAGCGGTACATAATGGCATTCTAGTGCCAACTCTGATGTACGGAAGTGAAGCCTGGAATTGGCAAAAAGGAACGAAAGTAGCTGACTGCGGTGGAAATGCGGTCACTGAGGCACTGCACTGGTGTGGAAAATCTTTGGTCGATTGAGGAATGAGAAAATTTGAAGTGAATGTAATGCCAGCTGTAGCGTGGTAGATAGACTAAAAGAAAGGATTGCTGAGATGGTTTGGTCAAGTGGAACGTATAAGCGTGGAAAGGATGGTTAAAAAAATATATGAGGCGAGCGTTGAAGGCAGAAGGAATAGAGGGCATCCGCGAAAGACCTGACACGATTAAATACTAGATGTGTCACCACGATAACTAGGCGTGCGAGGGAGGTCGCCACTGTCGCGAAACAGAAGTTGCCAGGTTGTAAATTTATTACACAATACATAATGTACTGAATGTCCGGTGACCAGTGTCAATATAAATTTGGTCGGGTAACAGCGCGCTCCACGGCGGCCGCTCTATCTGTCAAACTATCAGACGGTAATATCGGTCCATTATTTGCTTTTTCAGCTTCGCAAAACTTTAATACTTCATTGGCAATTGTTCTTGCACCACCCCGGACTGTTTTGGTTGTTTTGGACATAATAATTCAGTGTATATTGGTAATCAAGATGTCACAGCTCAAGAGCAAATACAAAATTGTACTGAAGTACAGGGCGAGGGGTTACCGCCGGGTGCGGGCGGGGCGGGTTTTAGTTCCAATCCTGCCGCACGCCAAGTTATGTTGGGCAGGCTATATAAATATTGGAGGATGGCCCTGTTAAAAGCCTCAACAACCGTAAAGAATGCAATAGAAGAATATGGCGTTCTATTCCCTACGCCTACACCTGCGGGCAAACAACGTGATGGTAATTAGTTAATGTGTAAACAATTATGCGTGTTATGTGCACATTTCACTGGGATGAAGTGAAGGAAGGGTTTATTATTTTTTTTATTTTTGACATTAAAAATAGCATATGTTAAAAAATGGCTGTAGGAATTATTTTTTTAATTATTTTTTATGTACAATACAAATAGGCACCATGTAGGTTCTGATTTCCCAAAATGCCTACCTACCTACCTAAAGACGTGATAGGACAAATTTATTTTAATTTTCGAACGTCTTGAATTTTCAAACATTAGAATTCTTAAAAAGGGTCCAAATCACAAACCAGCAAAATATATAGACACGAACTAACTTAAATTTATTGGAACATGGTCTCGTTCCACGGCTGGTTCAAGTATTTTACATTCAATTATTTTTTTAAATTTAATATTCTTTTGATTTACGTTTAATTTGCTTAAAAAAATTAATACGAGCTTTTTAATTTTGAAATAATTAGGAATAAGGCCAAAATAAATACTCTTTTTAATAAGTATGTCTTAGTAAATAAGTCGCGCTTTATTACAAAAAAAAACGTTTATACTTGAAAAAAAACGTCTATTGGTAAAAAAAATACGAAGAAGGGGTTTAACTCACCCCTGTACAATTTTATACTCTGTGGTCCAATCGTCAGTTTTTCATTATGGATACTAAATAAAATATATAGTCTCCATGGGAATTTTTCGTTTGATCGCTTTTTCGCTACATATATATTTTTCTAAGATTCCTCTAGTATGAAATTTGTTAGGGGTGGGGGGAGGCGATGCTAACTGAGATATTTATGCATCCATAATACAATTCTTCTCCCTTCAAAAAAATGACTCGTTATTAGATTTTAAAATACATAATACATACGGATTTATATTTAAGCAGATAATAATGAAGTGGAATAAAGTTTATTGTCCATTTACTTGTGAATGAAAGTTACGTTCGTGTCAATAATAATAAATAATTTGTGCATAGTAGCTAATAGCAAAAACTTCGAGGGAGTCTTCTTCATTTAATTTTGAAAAGAAGATATTCTTTACACTTAGGGTGAAATGTCAATAAGCGACATCAAACCTATTTTTTTCAACATTTCTGCCTCATTTTCATAAAACGTTGGACCATAACTATAGTTACTTAAACGAAGTATTGAAAATTCATTCGTTTTAATACAAGTCAAATAAAATGACAAAAACCTTACAAAAAATATTTTTCAAATTTCCGCAACATTTTAATCACTTTGTTTGACTTGTATCAAAGCGAATGAACTTTCAATATTCGATATAAATTACTTTCCTGATGGTCTAACGTTTTGCAAAAGATAAGCCTGAAATGTTGGTGAAAAAATGCAAACCGTGATGTCGCTCGACTGTCGACGTTTAACCCAAAGTGTAAAGAATATTTTCAATTTAAAATCGAATGAAGAAGGCTCCCCCGAAGTTTCTGCTACTATCTACGAGACATACCATTGCAGATGACCGCTGTCCTCCGCAGCAGAGGAACGCAGCCAACGCCCGAGAGAGAGCCCGAATGAGGGTCCTGTCCAAAGCCTTCTGCAGGTGACCTTCTTTAATAACTAAATCAGATTAATTTAGTAAAAAAATATACAGGGTTATTTGGAAAACATTAATAACCTCGCAGGACTACATTCCTGCCTTGATTATGAGTCGAAAATGTTCGAGCTATCATGACCTAATATCAATAGTTATGGAGATATGCGACATCAAAGTTTGCATTTTTTTTTCAATATTTCTGACTTATTTTTTGTAAAACGTTGGACTATCATTACAGTAACTTGTATCGATTACAAAAAATTCATTCGTTTCACTACATGTTAAATAAAATAATAAAAACCCTGAAAATTTTCCAATTGGAATGTTATCCAATTGTAATTCGAAGGTTTTTATTTTTTTATTTGACTTGTATTAAGGGGAATGAATTTTACATATTCGATATAAGTTACTGTAATGATAGTCCAACGTTTTACAAAAACTAAGTCAGAAATATTGAAAAAAAATGCAAATTTGATGTCGCATATAACTATTGATATTAGGTCAAAATAGCTTGAACATTTTCGACTCATAATCAAAGCAGGAATGTAGTCCTGCGAGGTTATTAATGTTTTCCAAATAACCCTGTATATTTTTTAAATATAAATTTGAGAGAACTAACAAACCTTATATAAACCACACTGATCGTTTTTAAACGTCTACCGATCGATACTAAACTGTATCTTCGGCAGGACGAACGCCAATAGGCATGATGACAGTATTAAAGAATTAAAGAATAAGTGATTTTATTTTGATTTAATAAAATAAAAGTATAAAATTGTGCAATCCGCCATTTTAACTGGAACACCGGTCAGAGCGAATGACGTCACGCCTCAGTACCCATCACAGTGTCTTTGAACCGTTGCCATAGACACAATGCAATGTTTACTGAGGCTTGACGTCACGTAGACGAAATGACGGCTGCGCGAAATTAAAAATATGTAGATGAAAATGAAATTATTTGCGAAAAAACTTAGTTTATTACTGAAATAATGTCATTTTCTGTAATAGTAGACGTGTACCTACAACATAGAATGCTATTTCAAAATCTGTCATCATGCCTATTCTGACATCCCAGGTCCTGACGAAGATACAGTACAGAATACCTCTTTTCATTTAAGAAAGACAATTGAATTAGTATGTGTTAGCCGTGCGTACGAGGTACATTTTTTCATTACACACCGGTAAGTAAACACCAGTAAACGCCAACACAATGAAACAATGTGTGTCGTACACACGCTTACATATACTTATTCAATTGTCTTTATTAAATGGAAAGAGGTTTACCTATCAGTAAATTTCTAAAAACAACAGTGTGGTATATGCAAAGTTTGTTAGTTTTCTCAAATTAATAATTGTGTCCATCCACAAAGGTAATAAAAAAAAACACTTTAACGAAAGGTTTGAAAGCGGTATAAGAGTGAGTACTATCTAAATAATAATCTGCCTTACCTACCTTACCATACTTTTTTTAAGACATGAATAATTCTGAATAAAAAAGAGAAGATGAAACAGCAAGCACATAGTTAAATTCCCATAATGACGCACTATGAATTTAATCACAATTATATTATGAAAAATACATCATCAAATAAAAAATAAACGACATCGGCGCCCGGAGAATATGCAATTTTATAACACCATTTACAAACGACTTGATATTTACACTTATAACTCGGATAACAGCCAACTTGGGTTTGGATTGGTGATCCGTGACTAATGTGAAAATATTCCGTTGCATGATGCGCGCGCATCCCAAATTTCACTCTCAGCGCACCTTAAGAAGCTTCGAGAAATTTTGATTTGTGTGAGCAAAATAGTCATCGGTCCTCGTAATTTAGTGGACACGATATTCGCTTCGAATTCGGTCTAGAATCTAGGTGAAAAATACATCAAGCCTGAGTGGAGATTCAAAAAACAAATGAAACTCAAAAAAGGTAAAATTAAAATAATAGACCTATTGCCCTGTCAACTCAGTTGCCCGAGAAAGATGCAATACAATTGTATATTTGAAGTGGTGTAGGTAGTCCTATTTTCGTTATATTAAAGAAAAATATTGATGATTTTTCTTTTGCTTTTATTCCAATTTTTTTTCATTTTCACTAATTATTATACAACATGTCACGTAATTAACGCAAACCTTGAAAGTACATTGTTAAGAGTCGGCTACTGGTCTAAAAAGTTCAAGCAACCATGACCTTATATCAATAGTTATGGAGATATGCAATTTAAGTTTGCATTTTTTTTTCAATATTTCTGACTTATTTTTTGCAAAAGGTTGAACGATCATTATAGTAACTTATATCGATTATAAAAAATTCATTTGCTTCAGTATATCTTAAATAAAATGATAAAAACATTACAAAAATTGAAAAAAGTTTTTTTTTAAAGTTTTTATTTAAAGATATTGCATATCTCCATAACTATTGATATTAGGTCAAGGTTGCATGAACATTTTAGACCAGTAGCCGATTCTTAACAAATTACCTACTTTCAGGGTTTGCGTTAATTACGTGATATAGTGTATATATGAATATTTATTTTTCTTTTTTATTTTGTTTGCACTATCGGCCAGGAGGATTGATTTTGAAAATTTTGTTCAGAAGATTCATTTTCAGAAATTTTCATTAAATTGATTCAGATTATTTATTATTAAGATCATGAATTTTATACGATTCACTTATTTGATCTAATTCACTTATTTTATTTTTTTCAGTTGTTTTATTTATCTAACTTAATTTTTGGATTTACTCATTTCATTCACCACACTCACACTTTTTGATTCATCAGTGCGCTCTTTATTTTTTTTTCCAATCATTTTATTATAATTTATAGTAATATTGTAATTTTTTTTATTATATAATTTATTTAAGTTGAATTCGCCTATATCATTGAAAGATTTGGCAGATACTTCGTGGTGCAACATTATAATTTCAAATATGTTTTATTATACTTTGTAATACACACACAATATGACCTACCCAATTAGATTGATAAATTTTGTATTTAAGTTAGTTATTATCTATACCTGATGATGAGAGGGACTGCTCCTCTCGAAACTATAGTTGTAATTTAATAACTCATATTGTGTGTGTATTACAAAGTATAATAAAACATACTTGAATTCGCCTATTTCATCTGTCATAAATTTCGCGACTGGATTATTATACAATTCTTGATAAAAAAGACCCATAAATGATCTCATTTTTTCGCATTCTTGAAATATTATTCGTCCGCTGCGAGATACTTGGCGTATAAAGTCCTACGCGGTGCGGCATCCTGGTCTGACCTGGCTTCAATAACCACCGCATTTACCGTCAGGCTCAAGACCACCCTGCCCTGGGTGCCGGCAGACACCAAGCTGTCGAAGCTGGACACGCTGAGGCTGGCCAGCGGGTACATCGCCCACCTGAGGGCGCTCCTGGCGGACCAGCCGGCCGAGGAGGTGCAGCACGCCGGCAGGCCACTCAACCTGGTAAGTCGGAACAGAGTCGTGCGGGCCTAAGCTAACCATAACTATATCCTAATTTAGTAATAACCGGTTCGCTGATTTTCTTCGAATGCCACTTAGACCGGTCAGCGCAATGATATAATAAACTGTAGATACGTTAATTGCCTTACTTGCATTCGTTATCGAACAGACCGAAACAAAACGCAGACTGCGAAAACTACGCCGAAAAAAAAAAGTCCCGGGGAAAAAGGAACAGAGTATCGTACACTATTGTAAGAATGAGTATGTTATTTTAGTCATTTGGTTTGGACATGTTGAGCGAAAGAATGAGGAAAGAATGGTAAGAAAGATATATAATGCAAGTGTTGATGGCGCCTGAAAGAGAGGGCGACCGCGGAAGACTTGGCATGACCAGATCAACCAGATACTGGAAGATGGTCCCGTTAGAAGCCTCAACAACCGGCAAGCTTGCATGCGAAGATGTTTGAATGTGGATGAGGTGAGAGTTGTACGTCAAGACAGAAGAGTGTGGCGCTCTATCCTCTCTGCCTACCTATAATTACCTATACTATAATTAAGTAAGTAAGTAAGTATATGAAAGTCGCCTAGGATGGGAATAACGTGTCTATATTATAACACGTCAATGGGTTAGCGTATCTAAAAAAATTGGAAACCTTTATGTGGGGAATTATCCATAGGGCAAGGAGTAACATAAACCTTATAAATAAGTCGATTATACGTGGTATGTCCGATGTTTGATAATGGCCTTACAAGCCGGAACAGCTATCACATTTAAAATAACACAACCTGCAGAACTTAATAATATATAATATTTATTAAAATTTAATTTATTTTCAATTTCATTTAAAATAATGGAGTTCTACAAACTAAACACAAAAACTACAAAAAAAAGCTAAAAGAGCCTTTATTACACGATTTGGATATAACAAGGTTCAAAAAATTAGGAGAATTTTTTTTCGAACTCAACGTGGTTTTAGGGGAGCACGTTAGTTCCAAGGAAAGTAGAAGAAGACTTGTAACTGGCTAACCTGAAATTTATTTTTTAACAAGTGATCGGCTGTCGCCGACTGCTTAACTGTTAGTAAAAACTGCTGGCATTTTTCAAATGTGCTATTCTTCCATCAGATCCTTATAAAAGTGATTATTATATATTTAAAAAATCACTCATCACTAAATTTATATGACTTGTTTCGTATCATGAACAAATGCATTATACCCAAATACACTATTCGGTGCAGAATCATCATGTACTCTTAAAACGTATCCCAAAATCTTTCACCAATTTCCTATTTGATGGATTTGCTTTTTGGCCGTGAAAGCCATTTTTCCGAATTTCCGAGAGAGCGTTGGATGGCCAAATTATTTTTATCTCCGGTCCCTCGCTTGGCAGAGAGGCGGAGCGGCACCATATGGTCCATGTCCCGCCTCCGAGCCGCTGCTAGTCTAAACACTAATCCGTCCCGGCACGGGCCATTGTGTTTTTTGTACGATTTCTGTAAGTTCAACAATTTTTTTTGCATTCCTGTGACCCTCTATATTCTGTTTATTTACATTTTACGCGAGTTTGTGTTTATTTTGATTTCCGCCATAAATTTGATTAAACCAATGGATTTATATTTATTTTACTTCTAGTTCTGTTATAGGCTCTCTCTAGACGGGGTAATAATTAAATATTTTGTGTAAAAACTATACGACCCCAGAGACCGGACACAGAAATTATTCAATTTTTTTTAAATTTTATATATACACATATAAAATACTAATATATATATATATATATATTTAATACGAAATAAATAAATGAAAATAAAGAGAAACACACAAATATCAAATAATAAAACTGAAAAATTAAATGCTGGAACCTGGATTCGAACCACGGACCTCTGTGTTTCGCGCACAGCGTGTTACCAATTTCACTATCCCAGCGACTTAACAAGTCGTCAATATTTCGTATTAAATATTACGGGACTCGTTCCTTAAAAATAAATGAAAAAATATGTTTAATAATATATA
>JADDOH010021768.1:0-10743 GCA_016648135.1 Agrypnia vestita | reverse complement strand
TATATGTTATAATGAAGGTTTTCACGGGTGTTAGAAATGTTAGTATTGATTTCTTTGGGGGTAACCCGCGTCAAAATCTGGTCCTCAGAAGGACCATTCGTCAACCGACGTTTCGCCTGAATCACAACAGGCATCTTCAGGTTGCTTGTTAATAAATTTCCGTCACGAGGGGCAGTGCGAACACGTCCGTTCGTATCGGAAGCTTATTACCAAGTGAGGTCTGGTAAGTTAAAGTCTAAATTTGGGTACTGTGGTCATTATTGGCCTTAATGATTTTCGGGAATTTTGTATTAAATATTGGGTGTTCCCGGCCGTTGGCCGTTGTTTGGCTCCTTGTGATGCGCTTTGTACTTGATGTTGCTTCTATTGTGTCGGTGGTTATATTTAATTGATTTTTGCGCGCTAATATATTATTTTTATTTTTACTAAGAAATCTACTGTTGAATAGAATGCTTTTCCATGCCGTTGGGAGACGTATACCATCATCTCTATTGTTGATAATATTTATTCTTTTATATATCTCTATAGCTTCTCTAAATATCCTTACTGTTTCGTTTTGGACGTTCGCTATTATTCGTGTATTATTAAAGTCTATGTTGTGGCCTTCTTCGAGCGTGTGTTGGACAAGCGACGATGTTAGTTTTTTGTTGGTCATATCAACTCTATGTTCAGCAACCCTAGCAGATATCTTTCTGTTGCTTTTTCCAACATATGTCTGGTCGCACGATCCACATAGTATTTCGTATACACCATGGGACTCTAGGTGTATTTTGTCTTTTACACTGCGTAGAAGGCTAGATATTTTGTTTTCAGTCCTAAATATCGTTCTTATGTTATATTTTCTAAGTAGACGGCTGAGTTTATCTGTTGTCCCTCTTATATATGGTAAAAAGGCTGTTGATAAAGGTTTTTCCGTAATATCTTTAACTGTTTTATTTCTATTTTCAATGTCCGACTGGCGTTTAACTACTTTGTTAACTATTTGTTTAGAGAATCCATTACATTGTAGCGTATTTTTAAGATGGTTTATTTCTTCATTTCGATGGTCGGAGTCGGATATTTTTATTGCTCTTGACACCAATGTATTTGACATCAGTTGCAAATACATTGGTGTCAAGAGCAATAAAAATATCCGACTCCGACCATCGAAATGAAGAAATAAACCATCTTAAAAATACGCTACAATGTAATGGATTCTCTAAACAAATAGTTAACAAAGTAGTTAAACGCCAGTCGGACATTGAAAATAGAAATAAAACAGTTAAAGATATTACGGAAAAACCTTTATCAACAGCCTTTTTACCATATATAAGAGGGACAACAGATAAACTCAGCCGTCTACTTAGAAAATATAACATAAGAACGATATTTAGGACTGAAAACAAAATATCTAGCCTTCTACGCAGTGTAAAAGACAAAATACACCTAGAGTCCCATGGTGTATACGAAATACTATGTGGATCGTGCGACCAGACATATGTTGGAAAAAGCAACAGAAAGATATCTGCTAGGGTTGCTGAACATAGAGTTGATATGACCAACAAAAAACTAACATCGTCGCTTGTCCAACACACGCTCGAAGAAGGCCACAGCATAGACTTTAATAATACACGAATAATAGCGAACGTCCAAAACGAAACAGTAAGGATATTTAGAGAAGCTATAGAGATATATAAAAGAATAAATATTATCAACAATAGAGATGATGGTATACGTCTCCCAACGGCATGGAAAAGCATTCTATTCAACAGTAGATTTCTTAGTAAAAATAAAAATAATATATTAGCGCGCAAAAATCAATTAAATATAACCACCGACACAATAGAAGCAACATCAAGTACAAAGCGCATCACAAGGAGCCAAACAAACGCCATTAAGGCCAGCAACGGCCGGGAACACCCATTATTTAATACAAAATTCCCGAAAATCATTAAGGCCAATAATGACCACAGTACCCAAATTTAGACTTTAACTTACCAGACCTCACTTGGTAATAAGCTTCCGATACGAACGGACGTGTTCGCACTGCCCCTCGTGACGGAAATTTATTAACAAGCAACCTGAAGATGCCTATTGTGATTCAGGCGAAACGTCGGTTGACGAATGGTCCTTCTGAGGACCAGATTTTGACGCGGGTTACCCCCAAAGAAATCAATACTAACATATATATATATATATATATGTTAGTTCTAACTACTTTGGGGGTAACCCGCGTCAAATTCTGGTCGTCAGGACCAGTCGTCTGCCGACGACCCGACGAACAGATCTCACTGTTCATCTTCAGGGCGCCTTGTCGATGAGCTGCTTCTTCAAAAAGCGTACAACCGTTTGGGTCCGGAGCTCACCGTCAAGTGAAAGTTTGAAAAATTCTGCGTCAGGTGTTTGTGGAGGAGTGGGTTTCGCCAGCGACGCCGTTAATGAGTTTTGCTCGGCTTCTAGTAATCCGTATATTTACTTTATTATCGTAATTATACAATGTTCAAAAGGTTGGATTTTCTAATTGCTTCGGTGTTTTCATCGTGATTTCTGGTTTATTATTATTAATATTATTTCTAATACAAATAATATTAATAATAATAAACCAGAAATCACGTTTACAACGTGTTGTTATTGACAATGGGAGAAATCCCGAAAACGTTCTAACAATTCAAAATAAATATAGTGGAATTGAACAGTGTTGTTTACCCTCATTTTTTTAAATATTAAAAATGAATTTCCACAATGTTACAAACAAAAAACTTGAACATTTAAAAAATAATTTTTTTAGAATGAAGAAATCGCGTCAAAATAACTAATAGAAAATTGTGGTGCTATATACTCTCTGCCACCTCCTGCAATTAAGGAGCGTGATTATAAGTTAATTAATTATTTAGTTTAATAATAACATATAGTTAAATATAAAAGAAATAAGTTTACAAAGTAAATATATAAATAATTTAAAATTCAACACAGCGCCAAACATTTTCACACCGCAATTAACGTAAATTTTATAGAACTGCCTAGTTATTTCAATGTGCAAAGTAACAGCCGTTAGACTCATCGCACCAGGGAATTACCTATGTTAATTATCTAGGTAGATAGGTATAATTTAACAAAAGCACTTAGCTACACCGACATATTCAAATAAATGAATTGCATAATCAATTTTCTACTACTTCATAAATAACTTATTAAAAAATGTCTATTACAATAGTAAAATTATATGAATTTCGATAATTTAATTAGATTAAATAAAAGATGTAAATTTGTATATTTTTTCATTTTCCTAAATTTGATCCGCATAAAATGAGATATTTTTTTTATTATAAATTTTATGTTAAAATATGATTATTTTTTATCATATTATCACAGAAATGAAATGAAAACAAGAACCTTCGTGTCCAGGTCCTCAGGTGCAGGAACTCAAGTGCTTATGTTATCAACGTACTAAATTTGACAAATTTCTCTTATATTGGAAATTGATAATTCGTATTATGTGCACCGTCATAAAGATTTAACATAAATTTAATTATTGTGCTGAATATAATTTTTTTCTAGAGACAACAGTACATGTCGTTTTATACAGCTATTACAACTTAAAATTGCGTCATTTTCAACGGCATCGGGTACCGCCACTTGAGAGATGACATTTTAATTCATAGCTACGTTCTGGAGTGTTTTGTAATATATTTGATGGTCAGACAAATAGAAATCTTGAACAATATTCGCACTACGTGACCACAACATTGTAATAGAAAATAGTATAAGTATGTATTTGCAGAAGTATAAAATATAAAACGCCCATTAGCTTACAAAAAAGGGGAAGGAAAATTGGATTGAAATAGGGTTTTGGAGCCAGAGCTGGAGCCGGTGCTAGGTATTTTTACAAATATCGGAGCTGGAGCTGGGCCGGTGCTATGTATTTTTACAAGTGGCGGAGCTGGAGCTGGAGTCGGTGCTAGGTATTTTTACACAAATCGAGGCTGGAGCTGGGCCGGTGCTAGGTATTTTTACAAGAAACTCGCTGGGGTTCTACATCCGTATTATTGGATTATTACATTTGCGTTACTGAGTAAAAATTGCTGCAGTTTATCATATATATTTTCTACACCCTGAAATAAAGGATGAGTTGAGTTGTCTTAAAGATCTCATTAAAAAGCCACACAATGTAACAGTTTAACGTCAAAGAATTAATATCACTTTTGGAGAAGTGTTAAACAGTGGTTCAAGTTAAAAACCAACCCTTGAGAATAATCAAGAGCCAATAATCGTAGAAGGCATCATGAAATCGATGCTGAAACGAGAAGAAAAACTTTTTGATAAAATTTTACTAGAAGAGAACTACCAGAGAACCACATTAAAAACAGTAGTAGAAAAATATATAAAATAGGATGCTAAAAATACAGTTGAAACATCTAGAATACATTTATCAATTCCTACTGCATCTTATTCTGACGAAGAAGAGGACGGTTTTGAAAAAGAGCTTGATAAAAAAGAGAAGTTTAATAGTGCGAAAATAATTTTAAAGATAATGATGCTTTTAATGAAGATTTCATGGAAGATTGTAAAGCAATGGAAAAAATAGAACGTTTAAAAGAACATCGATTTTTGAGGGAATTGAACGCTACCCGAAAAAGATACAAGAAATGTCGCCTGTCTCGCAAATAAGTGTAGACAGGTAATATATTTTCTGCACTTTATTTAAGTGATCCGCATTCCTCACTCAAGCCCGATATTCTAGATAAAATTTTATTTTAAAGGATGAACCAATACATTGAGTAATAAGTTGAACTTATCTATCGTTATACTTAAATTACTAGAATATAATAAAAAATACACTTGTTCTGATTTGTTTTATTTAGACCCGATCCGGAGCTGGAGCCAGAAATCCTAACGGAGCCGAAGCCAATATTTAAACCTCAGCTCTAATGCCCTGGTTTGAAGTACTGGAATCATTTGTTATTTATGATTAGGTTTCTTAAACACATTAAGATGATTTTGACGAAAGTATTTAACTTTACAATTGCAATAAATTCTACTTGTACGATAAATCACAAACAATAAGTATTTTGTGCCCAGAACAGATAGTACATTTTTTTAGTCGAACCCACAGACCACCAAAATTATATAGACGTAAATTAACGTAAATTTCTTGGTATCCGGTCTGGTTTTATGGATGGTTCTAATACGTTTGACTTCTTTAAACAAATTACTAACAGCTTGTAAATTTTGAAACAATTATGAAAACTTCAAATTTAATTAAATAAAAAGTGTTGTATCGTAAATAAATCGAGTTTTATTATAAAAATGTATTAAAATAAATACAAGTAATACTGTTAATTTTTTTTATTTACAGATTTAACTATCAAAATTATGATTGATGTGACTGTGATTAGATCTTCTAGTGACTTAAAGAAAATTAATAATGAAAAATTCTTCAATAAACAATTGAAAATACTGGCGTTGGGGAGGAGGTAAATCATTTTTTTACAATAGAGATGCGAACACGGAATGTGTATCGCATCAGTTTTCTTACTTTTTTCAAAATAAGCTAAACGCTTGTGCTATAAAAGTAGGACTAACTTGCTGGTATCCTGGAATGGGACTCAAACTATCAACCACCAGATCACTAAGCGAGCATCATGACCACTACACTAACAAACTACTAAATCATAAGTTGTTCCTAAATAGATGTTGTGATGGTCGACATAGAGATAGATTTAATAAATTTAGAAAATCTTAAAATAATAATATTCAAAAAAGCCAAGTATGGACATCAAAAATATATTTCTTCTGGTTTGAATCGTTTAAAAGTAAAAGCCTGATATATTTCTTCTTAAGATTCTATGTATTACAAGAGGCTAACAAAATATTGAATATTCAGCTATACAAGTAATATTTCTTAGATCTTTATTATACCATAGATATAATTCTGTGTTAAATTAATATCGTTTGCCAATCCTAATAGACTCGACCTTGTGAGTAGGTGCGAACAAGCCTTTATTATTTATGAATCGGAACAGCAAGTCTCGTGTGTAGCGGGTGCTTTACTGTTATTTTAACGAAACGGACCAATCACAGGCGCGCTTTGCCTTCGACGGGTTGAGCCGGAGGCGACCGTCCTGATGGCTGAATCCGGCCAATGGCGAGCGCCGGCGGTGAGGTCATCGCTCATAGGATGAGTCACTGCACTAGCGTGGATTTCAGAGGTATGGTGAAATCGTTACTATAAAAGGAGCGAACACGATATACTCAGCCCCTTCAGTTCGAGACCAGACTTGCGAGCGGGAGCGCTGCCCAACAGACTACCGACGGAGCCCTGAGTTCCAGAACAGCATTTGCGGACGGAGTTGCTGCCCGGACTTATGGAGGAATCTACCATTCATCAGTAGCAGAGAGGATCATACCGCCACTGTGTAACAGCTAAGGAACACATTTATATTATCTATCGATTAATTATTTTCACTATTGAAATGTATTTATTTTGGGAAGATTTAAAATCGGAGCAATAATGTATAATTAATATCACGATTTCTTGTGTGATCTTGGCTCAATTCGTACGGGAATATCTCCCAAACGAATATATTTTGATGCTTGGGGATTTTCATACCATTTGTATTAACAATTGATTTTACGGAGCTCTATAAGCAGTGCGTAATAGATTCATAATATTGTCGACGCGTTATGTATTGCATAACCAGATATCAATCCAAATCGTACGAGAAATTCTTCCGAACGAATATATTTTAAAGTATGGGGATTTTCAAACTATTTTTACTAATAATTGAATACACGTAATTCTATAAGAAATGCTTAGTAGCCTTATAATAATTGTGTTGCATAAGTATTGCGCAATCCGGTCTTCAGCCAAGTCTTTATGATTTGAGTACCTCGGTACATCTGGCTTAACAAGTAGCTTCAGAATGACGAGTAAAGGACAGAATGGGGAGATCTAACTAAAGATTGGGGATATCTGGTTTGTGTTAGCCTAGCTGGCTGAGGGGTGGATGATTGCCGGCACTTGGGCGTGGAACCCGCACAAGCCCCTGCAGGGCCCCTTAAAGGCGGGGTCCTCCTTGTTGCTCGGGGTCGTCAATAAACCGACCACCTAACCTCATCTGGCGCAAACTACTTAAACCAACAAAAAGGTTCCCTATGTCTTTGGAAGGATTTCCATGCTTGAATGCTGTAAAACCTTGATAGAAAACGTTAACTTCTATTTCGTCCTCTGTAAGAAAGACAGGGCCAGAATAAATATAAAAATCATTCACTCATATGGAATAGCTGGGATATTATAAATATGTTACTAACACTCTAACATTTGTCCAAAGTAAATGTTGCAAGATGCAGAATCGTGGGACGCCATTCTGAAAAGGCATAATGAGATTGCACAATAATTTGTAACATCGCTGACTATGCCCGCAAAGGAGGCTAATGTCGTCATCAATTCGTACCAAAAGAGTACATGATTCTTCAAACACCGGCCTAAAAGAAAGGCGCCTCAAGACAACACACATCATCAGAAACTCGTACCAAAAGAGTACGGCCTTCTCAATTATAAGCCTAAAAGAAGGGCGTCACGGGATCACATCTCGTAAAGAAGAGATAGAGTCTCGGGATGCAGTAAGTTCCGGAGGAACAAGGGGGGTCGTTTAGTCACTTAGGAAGTCGGCCACCGGGTTTAGGCGGGCGCGGAGCCTCAACCCCTCTCAGCAGAGATGCTGAGGGTTTAAAAAACCAAAATTTAGCATTCAAAGAAACTATTATTTCATATAAACTCACGGGCTGTTGTAGAATCCTTTCGAACAAACCATCCCCGAGACCTTATCTATTTATTCATAAAGAAGTTTCACTTCAAAAAATGTCTTATCTCGTAGATAGCAAATATATGTATTATTTTCCCCAGGAATTAATATGAACAGGTTCATGCACGTCTAAGACGAAACCATTGAAGGTAAGAATTTGCTAATACAAATACAATTATAATTATTAATTTCAGTGTTATTTAATATGTGTGGATTTTTTCCATTGCGCCGTTCGAACGATTTTACTGGTTTGTCTCAAATCGAAAATGTTTTATTTCTAATACACGAATTCTTTCTAGTGTATATATTTTATTGTAACATGTGATGGGTGCTCTTCTTCGCCTTTCAGCTCGATCCTACTCCTAACTGAGTTTACGCCTTGTTAGAGGCAAACAAGCTATCTATCTACGTCGGGTGAAGGCTCTACGGTTTTTAACGTAGTATTTCCAAACACCCTCGCTTTATTCAAGACCTCCCCAGTTCACGTTGTGTAATTTTTTGTTTCGAACTATAGGGGATGAATTGGTTTTGTGGTAACCCTGACGCAAGCTAAACTTAAATTAAATACTGGGGTATGAAGTTCGTGAATGTTCATGGAAAACGCAAACAAAACTACCTAGCACGTCAATTAAGCCCTACGGTGCAATTGCTAAACATACTATGTTCCGTGGCCCTATATTATTTACCTATCATTCCTACGGACTGAAACCACTGCATCTGGTGTAGCTGCGCTTCCAGAGTGCGCGATCCTCTGCTTCCATGCCCTCTCCGCTCGATCCCCCATTGTCCTACCTGTATGGGATCGACCGCCATCCACTGGAAAGGTTAGTAACGTGCCGTTATCACATGCGCATGCACATATAGAGTACATAGATCCCCTGAAAGCCCTCAAGTCCTTCGTAGCCGCTCCTATGGGTGATTCCGTCTTCGACGCCCTCGCTGATTAATAATTTTATCTCCCGCCTTTATCTCGCTGTGCTTATTCCTTACGATCTTTTATATTTACTCTGCATTATCTTTATATCAATTACATTGTTACGTTTATTTACTAGCCGGCCTAAGTTCCGTCACCTGTATCTGGCCCTATGTCTCATTCTAGTGGTACGTTGGGTTCTAATGGATAAAGGGGGTGTGGGAGGTATGTATAAATGTATGTGTACGCGAAAAATGTGTTTGCTTTAAATTCGGCCCCTCCGTACCCAAAGGCTCATCGGTGACTGATCCCATCTTCCTTCTCCCGACACGAGTTCCGGATACGTTGACCTGAGCCTGGATGCGCCTTTTCATGTTGGGCCTCTTCTGTGCAAAGTACCGCACCATCCCTCGCGTCAGTGTCTGGCGTCCGGGCTCAGAGCCAGTTTGCCCCCCGAATTCCAACTCCTCCAGGTTAAACTAAGTTAAACTACGGTATATATACTGAAGCTACTGTAAAGATGGTCCCGGGCCACCTGTCAAGTCAAAAATATGCGAGTGGGGAAGGGGAGTTTCCTAGGCTCCCCAACCCTCGCCTGTGAGCAACTGCAGCCCATTGGCCATTCGCGACACTACAGTGACTGCAACCACCCTCCCAGGTAGTACTTATTATAATCTGATATGCATCAATACGTTCAATCCATTCCAGACGAGGGAAGACATCCGCACGGGTGTTGTGCCACCCGTGAAGAGCCCCCTCATACACTACGTACGAATAGATACATACTAATAAAATATAATATACATACATATACATACATATACAATACATAAATAAATACTTGTAATGGTTGGTTGCCATGTGGTTTCACGAGGCCATGACCCCTCGTATTAGTAGATGGAAAGGTGGATCTGGACAGTAGGGATATGCCTAGCCCCTGGCCAGGGATGTCGGTGTATTTTCTCCAAATGGTGTACAGCTAGAATCCTGCCATCGATGATGATGGGATCTGCCTAATTATCTCCGACTGATGTGTAACTGGAACCCTGCCATCACTGATGAAGATGATGTTGTCACTATCGAAACGTCACCTGATGATATTTAGCTGAACCGCCGCTAGTGATGATGATGATGATGATGATACTATCGTAACGTTTCCTGACGATATATATATCGGAGACACCGCTAATGATGATGATGATACTATCGGAACGCCTCCTGACTATATATGACTGGGACACCGCTAATGATGATGATGATGATGATACTATTGGAACGTCTCCTGACGATATATAACTGGGACACTGCTAATGATGATGATGTTGATGATACTATCGAAACGCCTCCTGACGATATATAGCCGAACCACCACTAGTGATGATGATGATGATGATGATACTATCGTAATGTCTCCTGACTATATATAGCCGAAACACCGCTAATGATGATGAGGATACTATCGTAACGACTCCTGACGATATACAGCTGAAACACCGCTAATGATGATGATGATGATGATGATGCTATCGAAACGCCCCCTGACTATATATAACTGGGACACTGCTAATGATGATGATGATGATGATACTATTGAAACACCTCCTGACGATATACGACTGGGACACTGCTATGATGATGATGTTGATGATACTACCGAAACGTCTCCTGACTATATATAACTGGGACACTGCTAATGATGATGATGATGATGATACTATCGAACCGCTTCCTGACTATATATATAACTGGGACACCGCTAATGATGATGGTGATGATGATGCTATCGAAACGCCTCCTGACTCTATATAACTGGGACACCGCTAATGATGATGTTGATGATGATACTATCGAAACGCCTCCTGACTATATATAACTGGGACACTGCTAATGATGATGTTGATGAAGATACTATCGCAACGCCTCCTGACTATATACAACTGGGACGCTGCTAATGATGGTGATGATGATGATGCTATTGAAACGTCTCCTGACAATATCTAACTGGGACACTGCTGATGATGATGATGTTGATGATACTATCGAAAC
>JADDOH010021754.1:0-11047 GCA_016648135.1 Agrypnia vestita | reverse complement strand
CACGTTTACTGGAGGTCATGTTATTAGATTTAATTTTAAATTATTTTATAAGAGTTAACGCTTTTACACACAACGGAAATAAAATGGAACGAACAATACGTATTACAAAACAAAAACTACACGAAATGAGCACCTAACCTTATTAATAACCCAACCAAACCAGATGAAAGAACTCGTGTTACGCTGCGAAACAAGTAACAATTGACAACTTGAGAACTCAACAAATCCATTCATTTAAGTAATCCCCGATAATAGAGTGCGAAGGTGTGTTCGGATACACGGTGCACAGCCAAACCGTAATTTGCGTCGCGTTCAGTTATAAATAGTTTGTTTTTAAAATTCGTGATGTTATTCGGCGAATGCAACTACTAGTTTTCGAATGAAATTAAAATATAACGTGGATCTGCAGTACTTCAGTACTTTCATATACCTTGTAATAATTATCACAACATTTTGAAAGTCATCGTGAGATAGCACGCGAAGTTCTGTTATCTTTGAAGTAGATTACATCTGACAGCGTTGTTTAATTTGATTTTAATTAAGTCAGCAAAGAACTCACAACTCAAGATAACGTCCTGAGCATCATGAACATTTGCCACATTTTAGCGCCTTCAAAGATTACTAAATATTTCATTCAATTGTGAAATTCAACTTTATTCTTCTTCTTCCTGGGTTTCAATCCGTGGGATTGGTTTGCAGCAAAGCACATCTCCTTCTCCATTCCGCTCGGTCTCCGGCGATCCTCTTCAGCTCTGTGTAGGAGGCACAATTCATATCTTGGCACACTTGCTCAAGATATTCACGGCGAGGGCGCCCTCTGGCAATCTTTCCTCTACCATTCCCTCCAGTATAGTTTTGAGCAGATTTTCATGGCGTAAAATATGTCCCATCCATTTTGCACGCCTTTTCGAGATGGTATTCATCACGTGCCTGGTTTCATCGATCCTGGTGAGAACCTCTTCATTCGTAATGTGGTCTCTCCAGGAAATTCCTAGGGCACGTCTGTAGGTCCACATCTCGAAGACTTCTAATCGTTTTTTTTTCTCTATCGCCAATGCACCATGTCTCACATCCATACAGCAAAATACTCCACACACAAGTTTTTATTAATTGCTTGCGGAGCTTTAGGTTTATACATATATATTATTGGATTCGAAAATATTCGATTTTTTTATTAAACGCAAGTTTTGCTTGGTGGATGCGACTGTCAACCTCTCTTTTTGTACGTATATGTATGTTTTTTGTTTTCTAGTGAGCGGAAAATGCGATGCTGTTAGCAATTATTTGATAAAACTATTTTGAGTGATTGGTGTTCGATTGTGAGGATGATTGGTAATTCTCTATTACCAATCATTTTCACGGTCAACCACCGATCAAGCAATCATATTTCGTTTCATCGCTGCCTTTTGAAAATATACGATTTATTGTAAATGGAATGCGATTGTATTTGACTTTTATCAAAGCGAATGAATTTTAAAGATTATATATAAATTACCTTAACGATAGTCTAACGTTTTGCAAAATATAAGTCATAAATACTGAAAATAAAATGCCAAGTTTGATGTCGCTTATCGCCGTAACTGTTGACATTTCACCCAAAGCGTCAAGAATATTTTCTATACAAAATTGAATGAAGAATTCTCCTCGAAGTTTTCGCTACTAGCTACGAGACACCCTGTATGAAATAATAAATAATATTATTTTAACAGATGGTAGAAAGCAATTCGTTTCACACACATCTACTAATTTCTTCATCCAAACTGTCCGAATATCAAATAAAGCCAGTTTTTTCGCTATGCTGATAAATATAGACTGGACAGATCACTTGACATTTTTCATGGAAACTTGTATACGTACATAAGCATGCGTATATTTTTTGGGATAACGACCACCAATCATAACAATCTTGTTATCCTGAGAGTAGGGAGATTGCCAAGTCTTTCGTGGGTGACATTTAAAAACTGTATATGTATTGTAATTTTCGTAGTAATGTCAATCTCCAAACAAGCTTCTATAAAAATGATTTAAGGATTTAGATTTTGATAATTTTGTAAAAAAATAATACTAGCAAATAAAAAATTAATTAAGTACCTATCTACCTACCTAATATAAATTGTAATATTTCTGCAAAACATTTAATTTTTATCGAATACTTTTAAGCATTTTTTTTCGCTAAATCTATAAGAAAATTTGATATTTAATTTATTATTGTAATAGACTTAGGATTCGGTATAACTCGATAAATTTTTAAATAATATCAAAATATTGTGATTTATCTTTAAAAATCGCTAAAGACTATTCGCGCATTCTTTCAAAAGATTTAACTTAGCCACATTTAAAAATATTAATAATGGTTCAAATGCGAATACATATACATATTATGTATAATTTTGCATTGATTAATAAAAACCTATTTGGATTTTAAAAAATTAAGTAGGTTATCATGTTCCTACATTGCAGCATACCTGTACAGAATCGCCAAATATATAACGTAAGATCTACGTATCTTTAAGTATAATTACTAAAAATAAACATTTAAAAATAATTACAAACTCTTACAAATAGAACGAAGATGTGTCCATACTTCAAACATGCAAAGAAATGAAATAAAGATGCGTTTATAAACAAAAAAAAACATCAAAGAGTATCGCTGTGCGAAGAAAACTTATTTTAAATTTAGAAAAAAACCGTATGTTTTGACAGCAGTTCGAACAGTTTTCTACACAAAACAAAACAATATATAGCTTACAAGTAGTGTGTGACGTATATACCTACATATTACAAACACGTGAGGCATTATAAACGTGTTGTCATCTCTTAATTTGTTTTGCATCCCACAAAATTATAACACAAATAACGGGCACGGTAGGAACCTACGTGTATTTTTCAACAAATCAAATCGTTATACACATTATATACCTCATTATCTTTACAAAAGCAAACTTACGTCATTCGAGTCGTTTATTGTAAATAGCAGAGCGGCAAGGTTGACGGATTGTTAATATTGACTGCTGTATCACAAAATAATAACATAACCTCACATTTGGAAACACAATCACACAAACTTTGTACGGACCGGGCAGACTTCTCGACTGACAGAAGATACAAGATGTTATCCGACTCTGCGCACGCGCAGGCACTCCAGTCTCGGAATCGCGAGCCGAACTGATAAATTGGAATGCGGCATGTGATGAACATCGAAACGATGTACATAATTATCTAGTCGGGGCCATGTCAGGGCTCCCAGGCGCCGTGCCGATGTTGTCTCGGTTTTCGGGCCCGCGTAATAGGGAAATTTCACACATTACAAATATCGATGAAAATATGCGAAATAGAATTATAAACATTAATTATATTCTGTGAATCAGTGTGGATAATGTGGGGTAATGTTTTCATTCATAATTTTTATTATAAAAATACGATTCCCTTAAAACGCATACTATTGGGTATGACGTATCAATGTTTGGTATTTGGTATTTGCCGGCAAACTTCTTGAAATTTTTTGGCGTAGTGGGGGAATGCGCAGAAGACAAAAGTTGGGTCTCTTTGGTGGAATGGTACATGCGCAAACTTCCCCTCACTACGCCGAAAAATTTCAAGATGTTTGCCGGCTACTGAAATCATAAACAAGATGTAAAATATTTTTTTTGATTTTCCAAAAAATACTTTTTGGCATTGGGTAGGTTGTGATATTCAATTTCTCACACACCTATCCTATTATATTAAGTTTTATTTTACTACACGAAATAAATTGTCCGTTTGTCCGTTAAGAATGTACCATCCCTACCTGGACAGACCGTGCACAGGACGACCAGGCGTCCTTTTGGAATCTCGGGACATTTTAATTATTTTATTTATTGTCTCGAGAAATGACGACGAATGGTGCTGATTATTACAAACATATATGTGAGTGAGTGAAACAAACATCATTGGTGAGATTATATTAGAAATTTTTAATAATAAAAATCCGGGTCGCTTTGAACTTTATACATTTTATCCGAAGAGACAGTCGTGAGCTAAAGGCAAGGCTTTTCAATCAAAATGCACCACGATGTCAGAAAGGTGAGTTTTTTATTTTTTATTATTATATTATTAATACAATTAATAAGAATATAAAGAGTTAAGTTTATTATTACGGTCGTTAGACATATTTACGTGTTAAATAAAACGGATGTTTTCTACGAACCGTATATTTCACTGAGAAGCAAATCTCGACTTTTCGCCATGATAGAAAAAAGTCCTATCACGGCGGAAATGTAGGCCTTAAGCCATGTATTCACTAGGGGACAAATCGCGAAACATTCCGCTCGACATGTCGCATCAACATCTACGCTCATGTTTCGGGGACAATGACGCGGTCAATTGACGTGCCCACACCGGGCTCGCATATCCTTTCGTCGCGGAAAGTCTCCGATGAGGTTTATGGTATACGCTTGCGGTATCAAATTGGCGAAAACGGGGTTCCGCGCAATTCGAAATGTTTTTTTGGGTCGCAATTTCAAATTAACGAGGTTTTACTGCAGTAAATTGAATATTATTAAAAACAAGGTCCTTTTTGCAAATAATTATTGTTTTCCAGACGTCACGGAAATATATCGCCCTATGAGGTTATGATGATAGCCGCGTATCTGTTTATGTTAATGAGTTTATCGAAAAGTAAGAGGAGAAAAAAGAGGAGAATGCGAAATTATTAACTACAAAGAGAAATAAGGACGGACATTCTATGCGATATTCGATCGATACAGCTCGATGAGTTCGAGAACGATTTCGTTTCCCCGCATTGTCATCTTGACAGATACAGCGCACGCGTATTCACTTGTAAACATACCACGTGGTACTGACGCTCCGCGGAATGTTGCAGTGAGTACGCTCGGGTACCGTGCGCATGTCAACGTTGCCACGGCACGTAGAAATGCCGCGCTATGTTGTGCGCGAGGTCGCGGAACAGTGCACGACGTTGCAACGTCACGTAGACTCTATGACCTGTTGAGGGACAATTTGTCCCCTAGTGAATACATGGCTTTAAGTTTTCATTTTAATCCTACAAATACGTTAAACGCGTTGTAACATAATATTTAGTGATGGGTCCGCTCTGTACTCACTACAATAATGTAGTACTACATTACATTGAAGTGTACACTTCACACATTTTGAAGTGTAGTACAAACTACACACACTTCAAAGTTATTGAAAGTATATACTTCAAATAGTACATTTCATTTCAAAGCGAACACAGCAAAGTACACTTCAAAGTTATCGAAAGTATGAGTATTTTTACTTCAAACAGTACATTTTTTATGTGGAATTTTAGGGAAGTTGATGTAGATAAATGAAGATAGATAGATAGATAAATGAAGAAATTTTTGGAAATCGAAACAGGTCGCTAAATGTTACTTTGGAAAAAATATCGGCATTTGTCTTAAATATTTTTCCCGTTGACTTTTTTTTAGTCAATTTGGGAAAAAATAACAAAAAATATAATTACTTCATATTAGTACTACAATTTTGTAGTACAGTTACTTCACTTCATTAATACTACAATTACTTCAAAACTTCACTTCATTAATACTACGATTTCGTAGTACTACAATTAGTTCACTTCATGTAGTTTTTACTACAAATGTAGTGTACACATTGTAATATATTTGGGACAAATGTTACTTTATGGTAGCCCAATGAAATTAGTTAGTTTTAGTTTACTGTAACAAATATTGTAATTGACAATTTTATGAAGAGATCGTATTGAATTGTACTTTGAAAAATATGTGTGTATAAAAGTACTTTATACATTTACATTGCTATATAATTTTTAGTATAAAAGATACGTAGTCATCACCACGCGCCGCTCGGGTCATAACAACAGTCCCCCACCACGTAAAATCTGGCGGTCGACCGCTGCCCTTCGTCCCTTTCGGGATTTCTCATACCCCCTCATCATTTTTACGCAGATTTTGAGAAAAATTGAGCTGTTCACCTAGGAAACGATCGCCTTAATCAATTTTTTGGGCCTGAACAAATAAAATGTATTTTACATCACCTATCAGAATTCATAAACACACCTTAAATTTTATGTAACACAATGAAGAGATAAACTATACTAAGGCGAGTGTTGAAAACTGGACAAACAACAATCCAAATTTTACTTAATGAAATGAAATGATAAATAATGAACGCACATAATTATGTTTTGACACTTACGCAGGTATCTAAAGTTTTTGGATAAGTCGCACAGATTTCAGATGAAACTACGCAAAACTCATTGACATGTGTGAGGGGTAGTCCATCTTTAAAGAAATATTGAGCCAGCTCGTATGCTGGATCAATTGAAAACTCAGAAAAGTCCCTCGTGTCATTTGCCGCCAGGAGAATATTATGAACACTGAAAAATAAATGTAACGATTAATAAAAAATTCTAGATCTTCGCCAAATGGGTTGCAGTTAAACATGCTGGAATTATTTTTCTGTGTCATAAATTGTTACATATATATGTAATTGATTGATGCTGATGTAGCATTTTTGTTTACCAAGCAAGAAATATTTATTTTGACACAAGTAAAGTACTGATTTATTGAATGTTTTGAATTTGTAGAAAGTTTATGTTAACATTAGTAAAATAATAAAGTAAACTCAGCAATTAGCCTCGATTTAGGCTTCACTCGGATCTCGACTTCTGGAGTGAACGGGAGTGCTTACCACTAATTCAAAGCAGAACTCGAAATACGAGGCGGAAATCCCGTTGAAAATGGTCAGCGCTATCTGTCCGAAAAGTTGGGCACATAATAAGAGCCTTTCTCAAGACTACGTACGATACGCGGGTTACCCTAGAAAATAATCCTTCATCTTTTACCCGCGAAATTGCGTGTATGTAAAATTTATATACTTAAAAATTTATGACTCACGTGTGCAAAAACCCCATGCTCATGGCGAACCCTGATGCGTAGTTCGGATACAAGAAGTCATCTTCAACAAGGGCGAAGTGGTGGATGATTGATGGTTCAACATCCTTCAATCCGTGTCCGAGCCAAATTTTCTAAAAATATAATCCTAGTTAATTTCTGAAAATATAATAATTTTCTGAATATATAATACTATAATATAGAAGAACTATAAACAGTTCATTTAAGGCTGGACATTCACCGCAAATGCATATTTTGGCGTTATTTTTTTCGAGAATATGGGTTTTTATTATTAGTTTATATGAGAATGTATGTGCTAGACTACGATTTTTAGCGACAACTTAGGCAGAACCTTTGTTCTAACATAAAAATAAAAAAAATGAAAAATATTAACAATAATTAAGAAAATATAAGCATTAACAGGCCGTGGCCTTGAAGTCGCTCTTTTCACAATAAATCAAATTGCGCAGCGATGGCTCGCCCCTTTATAAAGGAAAAATGCCTTTCTCTAACTTTCTTTAATATTTAGTGCGTTCAAACGATTCCTAGTTTATTCGAAAACCTAAGATTATGTGCAACTGCTAATGAATTCAGAATCTCGGAGTACAGTTACATTACTGTAAATAATAAAAAAAAAAAATTTTTTTCGTTCGTCACTAACCCTAACGAAGCTAAAAATATAACAATATGATGCAGCGTATCTCGATAAGTAAATTATTGTAGTAATTAATGGCTTTATAAGTATAGTGGTTCTGCATTTGGGTTATTTTAAATTTAGGCATTATGAATTGGTTTCCATTTCTCATAAGCTCGAAGTATTCCTGGTTTTCTGTAAGGTTTTTTCTTTGAATATTTTCAATATGGAAACTTGCTTGAAAATATCATCCACGTTTGGTACTGGAAACAATTTAAAAATATCTTTTGTTGAAAAGGTAGATTTTTTTCAGTATTACTTTAATGATCCTTTGTGATATTTTTATTGAGTTTAGATTTTTTTTATAAGAACCTCTCCACCCGATAACGCCGTACGTGAGCAGAGAGTGAACAATGGTGTAATACACATTTTTAATAATCTTTGTACTTAAAATATTCCTTAGTCTAACGAATATGTAGATACATTTACTTATTCTTTTTACAAGTTTTATGACGCGTCTATTCCAAGTTAGGTGTTGATCAATGATCACACCACGGTATTTTGTTTTGGAGGTGGAATTGATTAATGTACAAATATTATTAGGTAATTTACAGTTCATATTACATTTTTGTTCATGGATTATAATTTTGTTGTTATGTATAGGTATTTTTTGTAGAGAAAATAAGATATATGTTGTTTTTAAGTATTTTATAGTAGAGTATCATCTGCGTAGGATATTAGTTGACCATTTGGTACGCACAAGCGCTGCGTACCAATCTCGACGCTATTTTTTAAACTCAAAAAAACGTAGAAAGTTCACTGGCTATCACCCAGAATTAAAAAATAGGCAAATAGGGTGGGTCTCCGCCTCGCGGTATCAGAAATTCACCGTGGTAAATATTTTTACCACAGGCGAAGACGAATGAATTTAATTTAAAAAAAAAAGAGAATTTAAATTATACAAAAAAACACAAAAATCTAACACTTAAAAAAATTCAGTAATTTAACACTGTTTTTTCACAAAATTCGGCTTCGCGAACGGGCAGAGTAACGAGGTAAAAATGTTTCCGAAAACTGAGGATGCCCGTCCACGAAACCATCCTTTATTTATACCCCTAAAACTAGACAAAACGGGATTTTAACGGTCGAAATCGGATTAGTGAGAGTGGGGAGATGCATCTTACTTTCACCCAGAGGCTGCCCGTGGTGGACCGCGCGCATCTCCGCTGGGTCAACCCGAAAGCCGCTGTGATACCGTGCAGCGGCGGCCAATTTCGGCCGGTTTTTTAAAGATTTCTCACGACAGAAAAGTAGTGCATCTGTCATTTAAATACCAAAATGAACGCCTGACACATCCGCGTGTGAACTACATTATGACAGGTACGCCTGGATGTGTCAGCGTTCGTAAATCGCCTTGAAAGGGGCGATTTCGAATTTAAGATGCATCTCCTCTCAGACTAATCCAATATCAATTTTTATGACGAAATCTAATAGGAAATGGCATGCCGATTGCGGTGATATACAACATGTCGGGTTTGGTTCAATTTAATATCACTCATCTTGGTGATGTTTTGCGCGTTACGCAGCATCCGGCCCGCCACGTACCGTTAACGTGCGGTCCATAAAACCCGACGCTGGCTATTGGCCGTGTCAGGCGGGTGAAGATGCTGTTATCTTCGCCCAGCTGCACGACCACCTAGGGAATCTATTGCGCAGTTATTAATTTAACTGCCAAAGATGATAAAAATGTGTTTAAATAATTATGATAGCAGCCCTGGGCAAGGGAATCTGCACATCTTTAGATTAAATAACCAAACCCTTTATCTCCCATCAGTTTTCGAAATTAAAAGACCGCCAAACCCCCGTTTATTAAAATTACAAGCAACAAACAAGAAATAAAAGTTACATAAAATTACAAGCAATAAAAGTTACATAAAATTACAAGCAATAAAAGTTACATAAAATTATAAGTAATAAAAGTTACATAAAATTACAAGCAATAAAAGTTACATAAAATTACAAGTAATAAAAGTTACATAAAATTATAAGTAATAAAAGTTACATAAAATTACAAGCAATAAAAGTTACATAAAATTACAAGCAATAAAAGTTACATAAAATTATAAGTAATAAAAGTTACATAAAATTACAAGCAATAAAAGTTACATAAAATTACAAGCAATAAAAGTTACATAAAATTACAAGCAATAAAAGTTACATAAAATTACAAGCAATAAAAGTTACATAAAATTATAAGTAATAAAAGTTACATAAAATTACAAGCAATAAAAGTTACATAAAATTACAAGTAATAAAAGTTACATAAAATTACATAAAAAGGTCAAAAAATACGATCCAGGTGAAAAAATATACAATTATTTACAATATAATATATAGCCTATTACATTTACAAATAACCGGTTCCGCGATTGCCGAGACCGACGGGTACTTTTATTTCAAAATGTTCTCCGGTCAATCGCGGAAGAAACCATTACACATAAATTTATTTATTTACTCAAATGTGAGCGACAAATTATCAAACATATTTATAATGAATGACAAACAATTTTCATTCATACAAAGGCTGTCATTATCAAATACCCGCGCGGCGGGTGGGCCCCACCCCCCGCTGGCGCCATAGCGAGGGGCGGGGCGCCTGCCATCGGTCATTATAATCTCATTAGGGGCGAACAATAAACAAGATGGCGGCGGTGCCAATTAAGTCCTCGCTCCGCCTACCGCCAGTTCGAGGATGAATCACTTTCTTTTCCATTCATAATACTATTACACATGCTCGCATTCCCTGTGTGTACACTATAAACTCGTAAACTTATAATATTAAATAAACCTGGAATAAACACTTAATCAAACATTGTGTTACACACATTATTGTTCGTTTTTATGCCTCGCGCTCGGCGAGCCTATGGCATTTAAAGTCCTGTACGGAACACCATTAATATTTTCTTGAAAGATGTCATTTACCTGTTAGTGACGTGCTTAAGGTATCATTTAATTTTACTATTTGAGGTCTCTCTGTTAGGTAGCTTTTAATCCATTTAAGGGCTAAGAGATCTATCTCGTTTTTTTTAGTTTAACCACAAGTCTTTTATGAGAAATGCTATCGAATGCTTTCTATAGATCAATAAAAATTCCTATGCATTTATTTGATTTATCCAGATTATTCTGTATAATAGTCGAAATTTTTGCGATAGCGTATTGTGTGCTAATTTCCTCTGTGAATCAAAATTGATTTTTATTTATTGTAGAATTTCTTTTTATAAATGAGGTTAGTCTTTTCTTTACTTTTTTTTCGAAAATTTTCAATATATTAGATAATAGTGAAATGGGCCTGTAGTTAAAGACGTCTTCCAGGGTACCAGATTTGAATATTGGAGTAATTGTGGCTTTTTATACGTGTTCGGGAAACCGTTAAACACAAAATTATATTGTATATTTTTTTATAATTTTCAGTGTTTTAACGGTGAGACCATCAAAGCCTGGAGCAAAGCCACCTAGA
>JADDOH010021728.1:0-11376 GCA_016648135.1 Agrypnia vestita | reverse complement strand
AACAATAACAATAACAATAACAATAACAATAACAATAACAATAACAATAACAATAACAATAACAATAACAATAACAATAACAATAATAATAATAATAATAATGGATTATTTATATAGCGCCATTTTTGTGAATATTTCACCTCAAGGGCGCTTTACACACAAAAAACTCTTACATACAAAAGTCATAGAATCACAAAATGAAAAATAAAATGAAAAAGAAAAGAGAAAGAAAATCAGTTCAAAACATAAAATAGTAAAAAAACAACGTTAAAAACAACAATATTAAAAAGGTTCTGGGAAAGATTTTGTAAACAAGTGCGTTTTAAGTATTTTCTTAAATAAAGTCTCTGAATCCGTGTTTCTTATCAGGGAGGGCAAAGAGTTCCACGCTTTGGGGCCCGCCACCGCAAATGCCCGTTCGCTGAACCTAGTTTTCTGGAACTGAATTGACGGTTCCACAATCCTTCCCACCGCTGAAGTAGACGCTGACCTAAGAGTTTTACGTCTCCCATTTATGTTGTCTGGAATACAGAGCTCCTGAAGATACAGAGGCGCCATGTTATGTGTTGCCTTGTACATCAACCAACACAGTTTGAACTCTACGCTCTCAGGAAAACGAAGCCAGTGCAATTCTCGCAGAAGGGATGTTGTGTGCGAGAATTTTGACGTTCCATATATGCCTGATGAACGAGTACCAAGAAGTACCCTCTTGGTAACCGTGGAAGGAAAGTAACCGGTAGGTTTCCCCAGATTAAGCTGGAAGAATAAACAAAAACGAGTCTGGAAAATGGGTCTGGACTAGTTAACTCTTACGAAAGCAGCACAAAACAGGGGTCAAGTCTTTGGGCCCCGACTCTACTATGACAAGAGAGTGAAGATGATGATGATTATTGTATTGTCATCCGAAATGATCTGTCTTTAAAGCGATATTAGTCAGGAAGTGAGACAAATATTGATTAGGTACAAGATTTGTGGCCAACAGACAAGTGAGGCACAATAAAATTGAAATAATTTTCTGATTTTAAAACGTGCTCGAACCCGCGTAAACAAGATTACTAAGGAATATACCAATATGCTATATACCAATATATGATTATAATTAGTCAACCTCAAACAAAAGATGTTTTAAATTTTATAATACTTCTATTTTATCTGGTTCATTAACATTAAAACACATTAAGTTCAAGAGCTTTCTGTTTTAATAAAAAGTAATTATTTTCGATCTCTAACTAACTAACTAACTAACTAACTAACTAACCATCACGCCGTTTCCCCGCAGGATTGAACGCCACACTCTTCTATCCTGGCACACCACTTTTGCTTCGGCCACATTCATACATCTTCTCATACACGTTCTACGGTTGTTGCGGCTTTTAACAGGGCCATCCTTAAATACTTGTAGTACCTGATCGTGCCAGGTGTTTTGCGGACGCCCTCTATTTCTGTTGCCTTCAACACCTTCTTAACCATCCTTTCCTCGTTCATAAGTTCCACATGACCAAACCATCTCGGCACTCCTTTCTTTATTCTATCTATCACACTACAACCAGCATTGCATTCACATCTAATTTGTTCATTCCTCACTCTATTGACCAAGGATTTTCCACACAAGTGAAGCCTGGAAATGGAAAAAAGAGGAATGAAAGTGAATGCGGTGGAAATGCGGTCACTAAGACCACTAGTGATCCAATTCCAGGCTTGGCACTAGAACGCCATTATGTACCGCTAGTCTTGCTTCCTTTGACAGATTCTTATCGGCCATAATTGCATTAAGTGCACCATTAACTTTGTTTCCCGCAGTTACTCTCCTTTCGATATTATTCTCAGCCTTACTATCTCTACTAAACATACTTCCCAAATACAAGAACTCGTTCACTTGTTCTAAGCATTCATTGTTTATAATAACATCACAATTTTTGATCTCAAATACGTAATATTGTATAATCCCTCAAATTTGGTTTATACGTCGGTTACATGACGTCATGATCGAGATGATTAATCGAGAAAATGGCGGTAAGCCGCATATTCATTAATATCGGTAACATAATAACGTGCCTATTATAAATGATTAAAAATAGCCATTTGGCATGATACATTTTTCATTCCCAACAATTTGATATGTAGGGCTGTTGTCAAAATTCACCACGACACGATTTCATTTATTTTTATGCTTGATTAAATGGATCGTGCCCATCCAGAATTTTCTTCTTCTTCTACATTTTTCCTGGCGTTTCACCCCTATGAAGTGTTCAAAAAATTGTTTTTTTCTTGCGTGAATATCTTCTGAAAGTGTAATGTCAATGCCACAAATATCACTAAGAATTTTAAATAAGCATTTTCTCATACTGTAAACAACAATTTGAACGCGTTTTTCTCAAAATCATATTCTCCAGATCGATTCAAAATATTTAAAAAACCATGCAATTGACTTTTGTCCACTTTTATGGGTATTTTCTGCATCAGAAAAAATGGTACTTGGTGAAGGATTTTCTTTAGGATATTTACTTGCGTGAAATCAAAATTTTCAATTTTAATCTTTGCCATTTTTTTTAGTAAATCGATATTTTTCAAAATCCTTAATCCAAGGACTGATTTACATGATATTATATATTAGGTCCTTACATATGAAATTGGCGTTTAGTATGGGAGGAACATAAAGCCGATTTTGTTTATTATAATATTTTTATTTAATCAAAGTATGTACCATTGCTATCTATGCACTTTTGCCATCTCATAGGTAGTTCATCGATCCCTTTACTAAAAAAACCATTCGGACGGGAATCAATAAAATCTTTGAAGGCGGTTTGGACTGCCCCATCGGAGTTGAATTTTTTCCTTTGCAAGAAGTTATCCAAATTTCGAAAAAAATGGTAATCTGTTGGGGCAAGGTCCGGAGAGTACGGTGGATGTCTTAGACATTCCAATTGAAGATCCTCTAATTTGGTAGCCGTCTGTTGTGCAGTGTGTGGTCTAGCGTTATCATGAAGCAGCAGTGGCCTAGAGCGATTAACCAGCCTCGGTTGTTTAGCAGCTAGCTTTTCCATCATGGTTTGCAGTTGATGACAATAGACATCTGCCGTAATCGTCTGGCCAGATTTAAGAAAGCTGTAGTGAACGACACCAGCACTAGTCCACCAAACGCTCACAAGTAACTTTTTTGGAGTCAATTTTCGCTTGGGCATGGTTTGGCTGGTTCGGCAGGGTTCAGCCATTGCGATGAGCGCTTCCGATATCGTACAGGATCCACTTTTCATCACAGGTAATGATTCGATTTAAAATCCCTTCATTATTGGGCCGGTTGAGTAATGCAACGCAGCAGTCAACGCGCGTTTGTTGATTTGCTTCACTCAATTCGTGAGGTACCCACCTTTCAAGCTTTTTCACCTTACCAATTTGCTTCAAGTGGATTAAAACAGTTTTATCACTAACACCGCAGCTGCAGCTAACTCGGATGTGGTTTGCGATGGATCCGCTTCCACAATAGCCTTCAATTCTTCATTATCAACTTTGGTCTCCGGCCGTCCACGAGGCTTGTTCTGCAGGTCGAAATTTCCAGACCGAAAACGTTGGAACCAAAAACGCACTGTGTTTTCTTTTGCGGCACCGTCGCCATACACATCATTAATCCTTCGAGCCGTTTCTGCAGCACTGGTGCCACGGTGGAACTCGTAGTCGTAAATAACGCGATATTTCAAGTTTTTCATTTTGTAAACTGAGTGACGCAAAGAAAAAAACAATTGAGGAAAAAACAAATGAATTATAATTTTCAAAACACAAATACATGAGTAAATAGCTGTATAAATTTGGATTTGGAATTCCTAACCAACGAGAAGATATTTGAGATCAAATTTGCCAGTACGGCAAAACACCAATTTCATATGTAAGGACCTAATACTAAAAACTTTTTTTTATTATTTAAAAGGATCGATATCACCCAAAAAAACTGTTTTTTCAAAGGCAGTCAAAAATGGCTGCATCTCGTCAATAATGAGAAAAATACGTTTTAAGGGGGGGTAAGGTTTTTAACTTTTTTTTTGCATTTTATTATTAATTTTTTAAATGAATGTATAACGTCGCAAGAATATTGTTTCAAAATTTCAAGTCAATCGGAGCAAAATTGACGAAATTTTGAACATTTGAGCGATACTCAGACTGATTTTCTATACCTGCTCGGGCAGCTAAGAGACGCGCTCACCTGAGGACTACCGGACGTGCTATTGTATTAGAAGAGTTTTGCGTAGACAAGGACAAAAGGATGCTGATGATGAAAGCACTTTGCTGTGTGAACATGGCATCGACGATTATGTGTAAGTATAAAATAAGTGTTGAGTTTTATTTTGAATTTTACAGTGTGCAAAACTTTAAATCGTTTTCCCTACATCTCACGTTTTCAAAGTCGGTGTCCATCATAACTTCAAAACTACTGCACCGATCCTTTTGAAATTTTGAACACTATTTCTGTACATTATTTACGAGGTAACGCTGGAGATTTTTTTTCAAATTTGTTATTAATTTTTATTTTTTAATAACAAATTAGTCGATATTTTTCGCAAAAAATCGCGTTTTTCCCTTCAAAGTGTTTCAAAAAATTTAAAAAACCCTCCCAGCGTTACCTGGGAAAATCTATTATCTAACGAATGAACTTTGATTTTTTGATTTCAGATGATCTAGCACCAAGTTATGATGGACACCGCAATTCTACTTTTTTCCGAGACACGTCCGAATAATTGCTGCCATTGCCCTATTTTTTAATATTTCGTCTTGAAAATATTACACAATATTTTTCAAATATCATACTTTAATGTACTATTGGTTTTAATAAAGAGATTTTAACTGTGTCGTCACAAAAAATTCACAAAAACATGCCTTTTTTTGTACGAATTAACCTTACCCCCCCCTTAAACAATCAAGATGCAGAATATTTTGAGTTTGTCCAAATTTTTCAGAACACAGTACTGGATTTTGTCCCAGCGACATTATTCATCAAAATACAGATGGTATAGATGTCTCATAGAGACGAAATTATATTTTTTATGAAAAAGTAAATAAGTAGGTAAGCCGTCTCTAAGAGACACCTGAAATTTATCTTAATCGAAGACGCTTTTAAAAAGATATGTATATAAACATTGATAAACAAAACTACTTTTAAATAAAATAATAAGAAAGAATACCTCTAAAAAATAATAATAAAAATAAAATAACTAAAAAAAAACAATTACCAATATGTAGAACTTGTGAAAGTTTTCAAAATATATAACATGTAATTCTTACATAAAATATTGCCTTATGGTATGAGAATATATTATTCAGAATTATTAGTTTTTGTTTGCTGGCATTTCAGTAACAGGAGTTTTAGTTTACGGGGTGATTGGTGATTCATCAACGTATGGAAACCACTTTGATGAAGTGAAAATACTTTGTTACAACGTCAAACAGGGAGCAATCCGACACATACATTAAGGGCTTGTTCAGACACAGCGGGAACCGTTCAGTTTCAGAATCGCGTTTCAAAACATGCGATTTGTGTCATCTGTTCACACAGCCGCGGTTAATAAGTGATTTGTGCGCGCGAAAATAAACGTCAGTTTGACAGTTCTGGTGCCGTTCTCCATCTTTGAATATCAGAGATATATTCGCTCATTACTTTGTTAACGACGGCCGTGTTCCATGGCAAGACACATAAATATCATTCTGTCAGTTCATTTTTGGTGAATAAATACCTACTTCTCTAAAATACTCTTTTTTTCCACCATTTCCAAATATCTCCACCAACTCCTGCCAAGCTTGGTTCTTGGCATATTTGAGTAATCCTCACACTATTACAGGTCTTTTCTACCATATAACAGGTCTTTTCTCCACTTCATCAATAAAAAATTCAATGTCAAAGCGATCCATAACCATAGAAAAGAGAATATAATCCACGCGTGCTCCTGTTGTGACATGGAACCGTGCGGTGCCCGCAACGCGACTGAACGCTCTCGTAAGGCCCCATAGTAATAGGATCGTGCGGGCGCCGTGCGGGTCTATTTTCTAGCGGTTGGGTTGCGGGCACCGCAGCGGTTGACTAACCGCACGGTTGTGTCTGAACGATCACATACAAACCTAGGTAAATGAGACCCGCACGGATTTCATGCGATTCTGAAACGGCACGGTTCCCGCTGTGTCTGAACAAGCCCTAAAACAAGGATACAAAAAGCACATAAACCGTATCGGAAATTACTTCTCTTCAAAAGTAAAACATTTCAGTGATATCGCTGTAATAAATATTGAGTACTCCGCGTCTTGGAATAAAATGATTGATACATTATTTCGTATCTCTAAACATTGTACATAATTTGATACTATATTGATTTTATTACATGCTTTTAATTAGCTCTCTTTGTCTGCTTCTTTGTTTGCTGTTGTGGTGGAATATTATAATTAATTTTTTGCCAACTTCCCGACTGGCTAGAGCTCTGAAACTTTCAACATTTACATACAGTGGATGACCATACATTATGAATTATGAATTCGACGATTCGGTAATTATTTCCTTTAAAATTAATAATTTTCCATTATTATAGAATATGAAAAATGCCTACATAGCTTTGGTATTTATCAATATATCATTTTTTGACTAAGTTGACGTGGGAGCCTACGTGCCTATTATGTCGTACGGAGATTGTGAACTTCGTTCATCTTGTAGTCGCATATTGTACTATACTGTTATTGTATAATCTATTAATGTTTTATTGTAAAATGTAACAGTACTACGCACCTTGTCCTAAATGATTATCCATTACGGTCATTCTGACCTGTCGATAGTCTTTAAATTAAAAATAAAATAAAAAAATATTAAAAAATGTTCCTATTTCATTTTTTTTAAATTAAAGCGTCGGAACTTAATGTCACATATTACAAATACCGAGAAAATATATGAAATGGATTTATAAATATTAATTATATTCTGTGAATCAGTATGGATAATACGGGATAATGTTTTCATTAATAATTTTTATTATAAAAGTCTTTAAAAAGACGACTTTATTAAAACGCCATACAATTGTGACGCACGTACTCTTCTTCTTCTTCTTCTCGTGCCCTGTCCGTTTACCGGACGTTGGCTATCATGTTGGCTATGCGGACTTTGTTTACTGCGGCCCGGAACAGCTCCACAGTAGACTGGCCAAACCACTGTCTCAAGTTTTTCAGCCATGAAGTCATCCTTCTTCCAGGGCCCCGACTTCCGGCAATCTTTCCCTGCATTATGAGATGCAAGATTTCGTATTTCTCTGGATGTCTCATCACATGTCCTATATATTAAGTTGAATAGATGTATATTTTTTTATTATATTATATCAAAGCTTGGGCTGTATCTTCTCTCTCTACATTATTACTTTTTTTTTTAAATTTCTATATTATTATGTTTTTCTTATTTTTCTTCCTTTTAACTTTAAATTATATTTATCTTTATATGTTTGTATCTGTATTCTTAGTATTTTCTTCTCACTTTGTCATTACTATGTTTACATGTTATTATGTTTTTTTTTCTTCTCTAAACTATATACCATTTCTGATAATGTACACTCTACCTATCTATTGTAAAAGCCTGTGATGAATCACCTGTTTCTATAGATTTTTTATTTATTTTTTATTATTTTTATTTTGAACTCTAAGATGATTTAAATGCTACGCGGGAAAAATTGAGCTAAGCCCACCTGGCGGAGTATTGGGGCTACAAAAATTTGGGGATGATGAAACGCTAGTATTGGGAGGGAGTTAGTAGCGATTGATCGGATATAGGTTACGGGCAGTTACTAATCAATTCTTATAAATTATATTAATCTTGTGGTAAAGCCGTGTTTGGTACAAATGGTTGACGATCGATGCGGTCCGAGCGGTCCACATGTGCTTCCCATAAAAAATGCTGAACATGGTTTTCAGAGATTTGGGTCGCGGTTATTGCGTTTAAGCCGTTAAAAAACCGATTAACGTCTACTCTAAGGTGACGATGATATTGACAGTTCCACGAGGTTTCTGAATTATGGACTTTTTTGCTGGGTCTTTGAAACCGCTTAAATGTCATTAATCGTGGTCTCGAGTGGATTCCCGGGCAACAGAGATGCATAGATATAAGCGAAAGTAAGGAAGGCAGGTCTAATCGGGGGATCGCGAGAGGAAAACGCCCATAAATAATTTATAGGAATTGGCCGTGAAGCACGGATTAAAACGTATACGTTGTACCAGAGGGGTGACCTTAACTGAGCGAATAATGATTTATTTTCGTTTCGCGGGAGTCGGATAACGTGGGCGGATAGGAAAGTTAACTATAATTCTATTATATTTATCTGTAGACTAACGCTCTTCAGGCTTTTACAACAGATAGGTAATTGCGCAATGACGGTATATACAGTTAGGAAAGAGATAACGATAACGTGTAAGCATATTAATGGCACGACAAGAAAATAATATACTCAAATATAGATACAATATATTAACTATGTAATCACTACAAACCTGTCCGACATTAGCGTAGTCTCATCAGAACGGATAACGAGTATACGATTGGCTATTCTAGCTCAGACTTCACCGGGTTTGGTAGTAATAACCCACAGAACGTAATTGGAGCAAGTGTATCCAGATAAGAATATTGTAAATAAAATAATATGAATTTGCGGCCCATATACACATGTAATAAAAGGAAAAGCGTATGGGGATCTTATAGATGGATGGATAAATGAAACAAATATAATTGGGAGTAAATGTAATATAACGCGAAGAAGCAAGCATATAAGTACCAAAAACATAGGAGAACATAGTGTGATAGAAATTCGAAGACGGGAGGAACAATAATGTGAAGTGGAACGGATATAGCAAGAGCATGTAATAATGATAAACGTACAAATACAGACAACTACTTGAGACCGATTCGACAGATACTAGCAATCTTTCAACACACCTCTAAGAACATGGTGAGTGGTATATAGTTATCAGCGGAGGCGTCCAGTGCCTTGGCAATAAATGAGCACTGAATTAATCCGACGCCTTGCCTGCGGCACTGGAGGTTTATTTACTTATTTGTTTTATTTATTTTCATTTATTGGGTTTCTTACAGCCATATAATTAATCAATCTTTGAAGAAAAGACAATAATTGATGCACAGAGTTTGGGCCAATTACGCGAAAACACATACATACAATCGATAAAAGAATAATAAAAACATGTCCAATAGTGGGTTGTGTGAGTGTGTATCTGTGTGTTTATTTATTTGTTTATTTATTTTGTTTTGGGAAAAATTAAAAGCAAAACGATCTTAAAAATCTTCCACTGAATTTAAAAATTTACTTTAACTTACATTAATAGTTTATTGTGTTATAGCGAATAGTACTCTTCCAGTATTATATTGTTCGAGAATATTCACTGTCTATGTAACATAGTTATTTTGTGGATCAATCTTACTGCCAATAAAAATAATAATAAATGGTTACAAATTATGTTTAAATTCCGCAACGGAAGGACTTAATACGTCCCTGTGCGCGGGGTGCCGCGGGCATAAGACAGGATTCATTGGGTGATCCACGAGAAAAGATCGCCCAAAATTAATTTAAAATTAGGTATAGTACCTTTGGATGATTGTTATATCTAGGTATGCAGTGTGCACGTGGTGAATATATGGAAATTGATCCCATGATATAGCGGCCAAGAAACGTTAAATTTCCGATAAAGACGAGTGAAAATACGAGGGAACGGGACATGATAATGGTAGATAATGAAGAAACATCAACTATGATTAGGGGAGTACCCGATAGATTGTGGTTACGGTTGATCAAACGACAATATGGACTGAACTTAGAAATTAAATATTAAAAATTAATTATCGCGCTTGTGAAGCGAATTCAAATCATCCGAAGCCACTGAGTCCGTCCCAAAACAGGCACAGGGACGGAGACAGAGACGGCAACAGAAGGTGGGATCAACTGACATATCCGAGAGGAGATATGTTTTTTTTTTGCCAAACTGAGTCTTAGGAACAAAGACTTTGGTTTCAGGGGAAGTAGAATATTGAAAATCCTGGAAACACACGACTTAGGACCTTTTCCCGCTAGGGGGGTTTTAAAATGTCAAGACGCAGCAGAATTCGGGCAGTTGGTGTGAACGTCTACGGGAGTGTGAAATCCGCGTCGGTTGTTTTTTTGAGTGAAAGTTACCGTCGACTTAGAGTGTCCCAGTGGTTGAAAATTATAGTTTAATTTCAAGTGAAAGTTGTGTACGGGTAAATATACTCTTCGACATTGTTGGTTGCTCACGTTAAAAGAAAAGGGGGGTACGGGTTTGATTTTATTTTATAAAGGGTAATTAATTTGGCATATTAGAACTTCGGAAATTACTGCGCTTTATTAAGTTGATTAGTCCGGCATATATAGAACTGATATTTGCAGATCTCCGGAAACTAGCTGTGCGTTATAAAGATACCTATTTTATGCTAAACACGCGGGAAGTTGTTAAAAGATAAGGGAGTTGTTACTAACAGATTCGATTTTAAATAAGTCTTATAAAATACCTATCTTTGCTAAATACGCGAGGTCTCATTTTAATTTTTACATTTGTAAGGCATATAATATTTCGTTATATGAAATGTTTCGATTAGACCGGGTTTATTTTAGTTATCGAAAGAATATTTAGTTTATTTTAATAATTTTTTTTTGTTTATGTTTAATAGTAAGAGTCCGTTAAAATTATAGCGAATAAATTCTGGGATTAAAAATACGTCTAGTGAAAAATATATAGCTGATCTCGCGGGGTATCAGGTTCAGCCCATAATAATCTAGATTTTCATTTCGTTTAAAAGTATATAGAGTAATTCCGTGAGAATCGGGGTTTATTTACAATTTCACAGATGTATAAATTCCATTATTCTAGAAAATTATATAAAATAATCTCGTGAGAATCGGGGTTTATTTACAATTCACAGATGCATAAATTCCATTATTCTAGAAAATTATGTAAAATAATCTCGTGAGAATCGGGACTTATTTACAATTTTACAGACGTATGAAATTTCATTATTCTAAAAAATTATATAAAATAATCTCGTGGGGGTCGGGGTTTATTTACGGTTTTACAGAAGTACAAGTTTCACTATTTTATAAAGTATATAAAATTGCTTCCGTTCGGTCCGGGTTATCTTATATTATATAGGAAAACATAGGTCCCGCGCTATTAAAACATATAAAAACGTTTCATGTGCCGGGATTATTACGCGCGTTGGGGAAAGTCTATAAGGTAAAAATATGTTTAATTTGATTCTGGTTATTTTATATTTTATGAAAGATATTTGCCTCGCGGACTTAAACTATGAAAAATGTTTCAATTAGTTCTGGTTATACTTTAGGAGTG
>JADDOH010021716.1:0-16583 GCA_016648135.1 Agrypnia vestita | reverse complement strand
TCATGGCTGGAAATGGTGAACGTTATATTGTAAAGTGATCACTTGAGCCAGCCGTACGATAGGTAGTAAGCCCTACGAACACCCAAAGACTTCCATACCAATTTTTCCATTAAAAAAAAAGGTTGAATTCTAGTCATGTTATCTATTAGCATCACGGTAAGCTTGCATTTCAGTCATTATATTAATTAATATTTATTTAGTTTCTTACACATTACAAAGTACTATTAACAAAAATACATAGGTATAAAGAAGTGATTTTTTAAATAGGTAAAAATGATAAAATAAAATAATTAAAATTAAATTGAAAACTCAAGTAGTAAAAAGAGAAAATAAGTAAAACACTAAGATAAAATTAATAATTAAATAAATTAGAGACTTCAAATTATCTGACAGAAATTTCTTAAAAATGATTAATGAATCAGAAAAAGTATCTGATGTGTTACAATACTCATTTCCCAATCTGTGAAGCCCTCTGATGGGTGAATCTTAGAGATAATTCATGTTGAAATTGTCGCAGTGAAATGTACTTTGCCTAGTGCTCCTAGAAGGGATATGATAGTAAATTAGTTCCTTTAGATCCAGGACATTGAAATAAATATTAACAATTTTGAAAAGTAATAATAATTTCGTAAGATCTAAACTATTGAGATAATTAGATATTAAAATATTAAAGAGTATTATAAAATCTGCTATTTCATTAATCTAATTAGGGACCGTAGAAAGCTACATTTTATATTCACTATTGGTATCTGTAATTTAAAATTAATGAGTCTTAAAAATTTGTGCTGGATTTATTCAATATTATTAGAGTGAACAGTGTAGTGTGGGGAAGACAATAATCAAGTCATGTGCTGGACTGCAGACCCAAAGACTTCAGAATCACAGCTGCGGATAATCGGGAACCGGGCCCCGTATCAATTATCTAGACCAGTGTTTCCTGAACTATAGCAAATATTAGGTAGGCCGCAGTCACAATACTACGCAACACGTCTAGTCCAGATCATGTCATGTTTATTGTAGAAAACAAAGTGCAACCAGATGTCAATGTAGTGTCTGCATTGTCACTCATTTATCAGAGTTGAAAAATATCTTTAACACTTACTTCCAAGAAGGGATCAAAAAGTTTAACAGGATAAACTGTATTTGTAATCCATTTCAAGACAACATACCAACTGAAATATCAACAAAAGCTTATTGATTTATTAAAAGATACGTCGCTGAAAAATACTTTTAATCGCAAGCAATTAGCAAAATCCTGGCTTTTAGTTGCTGACATTTATCCCTGCTTGTCTGACGAAGCCATGAAAGTCCTCCTCCCCTTCACCACCTCATACTTATGTGAAGTGGGATTTTCTGTTGAGACTACATAAATAAATTGGACGCATTGAATTCACTGCGATTAAAAGTGACTAGAATTGAAGTCGACACTAATGCTGTTATGACAAGAAATAGGCAACAAATGCATCCTAGACTAGTCAGTCTATATTATAATTGTCCTGAAGAAGGTTGAGTCCAACCGAAACTAGTTGACAAATATATAGCAATAAAGTGGTTTAAAACATAGTATTTAATTTATTCTTAAATGTCTCACATATTAACATTTTTCGTAATGATAAATTTCGATTATATTTGGACGTTTTTCTTAATTAAACAGTTTTTTGCATAGATACAATATCTATTGGGAATATGTGAGACAGGAGGTGGGTCCCGGAAGTTGTAATATTTTTTTGTCGCGGTCCTGTCTACTTTGGGAACCGCTGATCTAGACAGATGCTATAGCTACCGTGAGAATTGGGCTCCGGCAGGTTCTCCCTGGGAACGAGATGCATGACCGCGGTTCGGCCGGGCGGCAGGCCCAGCGCCCCCAGGGTTACGCTGCTGTGCAGGAACCTGCCCTGATAGATCAGCCGAAGAATCTCCGCCCGCGCAACCGCTTCTGCATCCCAGTCCGCTGAAAACAACAAAAATCCATTAAAACCTGGCAAATAAGGACTTGTGCGTTGTGACAGGCTAAGAGTGTGTTTTAGATTATCTTCTCCTAATCTTTCAAAATGTGGACAGGTTGATTGATAGAAGATGTGGAAAGATAAGACAAAAGAGTCTTATCCGCTAATGGATGAACAAATATCCATTAGCAGATAAGAAATAATGTAGAGCTAATTAAGCATGGTGAACATGATTATAAAAAGGTGGCTTGGATGGTTTGGTCATGGGAAATAAATGCACAAAGAGAGAATGTTGAAAAGTTGGTGGTACCATAAATAGAAGACGTCTGCAGAAGACTTGGCGTGACCAAGAAAACAACCATTGGAAGCTGGCTTTATTAGAATCTCAGCTTCCTCGAGTGGGTAGAAGTGTGATTGTGGATGAGGTAAGATTTATAGGACGGAAGAAGAGTATGGGGCACTACCTTCTCTGCCTATCCGCGCAATGAAATGGCGTGATACTCATTATAACAATATATTTTTGGTGCTTGTTTGTCTAGTGGTCTTGTTAGTTGGTTGAGGGTTCCAGCCACATTCCAGGAGTCCAGCAAGTTAGGTCTATTTTCATAGCGCAAGTGTTTAGTTTAGTTTGAAAATAGTGACAATTCGATAATTCCTTGTGTGAATTTCTATTTCTTTTAAAGAAAAAATTTAATTACGGATCGTAATAATTTCCTTTAAAAATGTTCCTTAGACTCAGTTCTTGCGCTACAGGCCGAAAATATTTAATGCGCTAAATGAAAGCAAAATTTCAATAAAGTGAAATGATTTATTATTTCTTACGTTAAAGACTAAAGAGCAGTATTTAGGTCAATGCAGCAGCCGCGAGCAAAAGTGCCCGACGTGAGATGTTGATCTTGAGAACAAAGGGTTCCGAGGGGTCGACCCACTCCAGCGTCCCTGTCGAGTCTTATAACACGTGGTTACGTCATAACCTAAATAGGTCGAGCATTGACAACAGCTCTGAAAGGTGTAGTCAAGTGGTTGGCGGAATATATAGGAGAATAAGATGCTGTATCTGTAAATAAGTATACAATATGGAGTGTTCTAAACAAAACATGCAGGTATAATATAAAATTCAGAACAAAAATGTTCTTCACTAATTAAATTAATTTAAGGGGCTACACCACCCTGGGATAGATAGTAAAATTTATGTAGAAATTGGGTGATTTTTCGTTAGGGGGTGATTGATTTTTTATTTAATTTATTGGAACTTATTAGTGTGCATATTAAACCATCATTTAACCTCCTCCGACCCAAAGGATAATTGAGATTGGTATTTTAATTCATCTTTTACGAAAAAAAAATTACAGTTCTAATTTGGGATTCGACATACTGCTAATAATATCTATTGATTAAAACGATTGTAGTGTAGTGTAGTAGTATCAATGTGTGTGCATTACAAAGTTTAATTTAGTGTAAATTAAGATAAATTGAATCCTGTTACTTGACTAATTTTTTAAAGGGAAAATTATTTTCTAGTTACCTTCAGGCCAGTTTTCATAGACGTGCAGTGCTATGTCTCCCGCCGAGTCCACAGGACTAAAGATGAACTCTTTAGTCTTCCCTGAGACGAGGATCAGTCGGAGGTTTATCTGTAACATACAAAGGAAACCAATTAAAATAACTATTCATACTGCCTACAAAGAAAATAATCATAATATCCCAAGAGGGATACTGGTGAATCCTCACACACTAATAAATTTAGATGCTGGTCGCTGTGAAAAAAGTAGTTGGGTTAATAATCTCACCATCATCATCGCATGGTTCCGACGCATTGAGGTTCTTTAGCCTTCTCATGTTGTAGTTTTTCTTAACGAATGAATGGACGCCGAGTTTTCTTACATTTTTTTAATATTGCTGTCCTATTTTCTTGGAGGTCTTCCGGTGACATCCACTGAGCTTGCTGATGCAGAGCTATTCTTTGGTATTCTTTGGTATTCTTTGGACATGTTTAGCTAAGCCGTACTATTTATTTATTTATTTATATAAATTTAATATTCATGGAAGACCAACAGCACAAAAAAGAAGCATAGAAAACATTGATATAATATAGATGGCCAATTATATGTCTCCACATTTAGAAATATGTTAGTAATGATAAATATTTATGAATTAAACGAAGGCATGTTAAAAATTATATAACAAGAAAGAATAAAAAATTTAAACAAAAGAAAAAAAAACTTAATTATTAGCAGAAAAACATAAGCATGTTAAAAAATAATACAAAAAGAATGAACAAGAGAAAAAGAGACTTAATTATTAAGTAGGAAAAAAAATTCTGCATTATACGAAAACTATTCTATAAAACAGATTATCTGTTTAATAATACACAATCCTACACTCTTCGGCTGATCTGAACCAAAATTTGCATGGTTTCTTTAGGACCCTGCATAAAACATAGATCGCTTTCCCTGGTCACACTATCCCCTCCCCCGATATAAATTTTGTACGGGGTATTCTTATAAAACAGAACAAAAGAAGGTTTTTTTTTGCATTTTTCCATCTGTAAGGCCACCAAATAGAATAAGACCCAGTAAGAATTGATCAAAAATTATATCAGAATGGTCAAAAAATTTGGTCTTTGGGCCCTCATTACGACGTCAAGTTTTATTGTCAACAAGATAACAATGAAAGATATTCATAGAAATGCCAATGCCTACAGTTCGCAATACCTGTGCAGTTTTATGGCATACATGCATACATGTATGACATTTTAAATTTTATCAGCGTGAAAATCGTACACTTTAAGCGCTCGTTCACACACGCGGGAATCGCGTGGGAACCACGCGGTTACGTCTGAACGATTACATAAATACCTACATAAATAAGACCCGCGCGGATCCCACGCGATTCTGAAACCGCGCGGTTCCCGTTGTGTCTGAACATGCCCTAAACGCGTTTCCTGAAAAAAATTTCAAAACAACGCCCATGATAACACAAAATCTAATCAACCTATTTTAATGAATCAAAGCTTATTTAATTTTTTATTACTCCCTTTCTTTTAACTCATAGTGTCTGCTTGCTTGCTTGACGGAAAAAACTTTGGATCAATTTTTAACCCTTTTCCCGTGATCCAATCGAGCTGAAACTTTGCAAGCAGACTCGTGGCGACGATCAAAGAGATCTATCAAATTTTCGTTAAAAAATTAATAATTTTGGATCTTTAGAAATTTTTAATGGTTTTTTCATACAACTTACTAAGTTGTATGGAGATTCCGACACGTATAGTAGACACTAAACCTGATTATAGTATAATTTTGGATTTTCGGAAATTTTTTATTACTCCCTTTCGTAGCGTCGCCCGACCGAAGCCCAACGCGTGGTTAAGCGCCAAACCAGTTTCCACTAGTGAATGAGAAAGGGAGTATAATTAAAATATGGTTTTTATGGGTTAATTTTTATGTAAGTTCTTTTACGGTTCGTACCTGAATTATCAAGATTCAAAAATAGTTTTTTTGATTTCTCAATAGAAAAACATCTAAATTTCGTGTTGAACAAGCCGCTACATTGTTTTGTGTAATTATTTCTTAATTATCCTAGTACGGGCTACGAGCGAGAATTTTTTTGATAATAATTTTGTAATTTTATTTTTTCAGATGATTGCAACTGCCGCTATCGCAGCCGATTTAGAACAAATATTTTTTATCGCTCTCTTGGTAACTCTATGGAGCCAATATTATGATTTTTTAAAATTCTAACAATTTTATGTCTAAGTAACAATTAATATACGGTAGAAGCTAGAAAATTTTAAGCTGATTTTGTTTTACAGAAAAAAATCCTGAAATTCGTCTATTTTTTTTAACGTTTTAACACTCCCGTTCTTGAGCGGGGTTACAACTTAACCCCAAAAATATTATTTTTAAAAATATTCAATAATTATTCATGATACTGAGCTGGTATCCCAAAAAATACAACACCTAAAGAAAAGAAAATAATAATGTGTTATAAGATACGCTTATTTCATTTTACTTGCACGGCTTCTGTCAATCAGACGCTCGTGAGTCATGAGACGTCAAAATACTACGGTTTCTTATAAAATGACGAAAAATTTAGTAGAATCTTCTTCGCATTGTATAAGAAACGTAATTAAAAATATTATACAACATTTTCAAACCGTTATACTTCATTAAAGCGCAAATTTGACTGGGGTTGCCTTGTTACCCCGATCCTATTTTAGATCTTCCGATACCCGAAGGTTAAAGAGAATACGCCCTTAATTAAATGAATTTATTTCATATCTCCTACCGGCTCAAAAAGTAACCTCCCTCTCGTATGATGGTTAAAAAAGTAAGCTTATTTCTATCAAGTGAAAATCTGGGATAAATGTTAGCACAGCAGAGATATACGAGGGGGTGGGAGGGGGAGGGAGGTGGCAGCAGAATGCAATGCAAATATAGTCCTGTGTGATGGGGTGAATGTGCAGTGACACTACCCGCAACCGGTGCTTTCAACCCTCGCAGGGGGGCTCGACGCTGGGGCGGTGCAAATATACATTTTAGCGACTAAAAATTCGTTATTTTATTAGGTTAATTTTTTAAACAAGACTAAAAAAATTCACAGCTTTTCCATTCTCATCTCTCTAGCAGGACTCCGAGAGCGAAAATTAACGTTTAGCATAATCCTTGATTATTTAATTACTTCGCTTGAGAATTGAATCTCATGTGGTAGGTATATTAATTTCGTATTCATTTATATTTCGCCTAAATATGCTGAAAAATTATGATAATGGCATGAAAAAAAGCGAAAACAAATTAAATCTTCAAAAAATATTTATTCAAAGGTCAGACCGTTATTTTAACCGCTTACCTATTACGGTACAGTTATTTGAAATTTTTATCTGATTGCATCGATGACCGGCAACTGAGTACCGATTATTGTCCGTCAATTGCGAAAAATCAGTTACCAATCATCGATACAATCAGATACAAATCTCTAATGACGTTTAGTGTGTCATGATTAAAAATATCATCACTAAAAGTGAGGATCGATACGAATAATTATTTAAAAACTCTTTACAAAATGTTTTTTTATTGATAAATCGCAAAATATGGAAAAAGCAATATAGAGTTATAGAGTCATATTTTTGCGAGTTAAAATAATTTCATTGAGCTAGACATTTCATCAGAGTGCATCATTCGAAAGTTTTATCATAATTCTATATGTAACAATGTCCGTAACTAACGCTACCAATATTCTACGCTAAGTTAGATGGCGCTGTTTACTCAGTGTTAACTCGCGGCCGAAACATATATAATTCTCACAATGGCCGCCCCACACTAAAGTGACAGTTGATGCAGCTTGTTGGTGTAGTGGTCATGATGCTCGCCTAGTGATCTGATGGTAGGTGGTTCGAACCCCATTCCATGACGACCACCAGCAAGTTAGTCCTATTTTCATAGCACAAACGTATATTTCGTTATAGAAGTTTTTTATAATAGTAAGAATATTGATGTTTAAATTCTCTATTTTAAAAAAAATATCCAATTATGTAACGGCAAAAGCAGCAATGTCCACAATTTGGTAGCAAACGCATCAATATCCGTATTTAAAGGATAAATATTTATTTATACACGCATATGAAAAAAAAGGAAAACTGAGGTTGCAATTGTTTTCAAGAACTAATTTCCAATAAGACGGAGGTTTCATAGATTCCAAAGTAATTTCCTAGAGTAGTGACAGGTTTTTTTATATTTATCTCATAACACCTCAGCGGAATATTGCTGCCTTTGCTTTTATGGCCCTCATTTATTGTAATATAATTTTGAAGGATATAAAGTAAGAAAATTAACATATAGATTATCAAAATACACATTTGCTTCTCCCCTATAAAAGTGTATGTCTCGTGTGTAGCGGAGAATACACACGGTTCGATTAGGATCGCCACCCCTGGCCATGATGGGTGGGAGGGGGGATAATGGCGGCGCCGCCCCGCTTGCAAATCCTTCTAATGCCATTTAATGTGCCAACACGGTGCAGAGGGTGACTACGGCTCCTACAAGGCGGCACATTTAGCTCCGTGAAGCTCAAATTATGAACACATAAATAAAATTATGCATTTCATGGATACAATTTAATTTAGTATTAAATATTTAATAATACGTAGGTGCAACAGAACAATTCCGCAATATTATTTATGTCTAAATATGAGTCCAAAATGTTCAATCAATGTGAGATTTGCGGCATCAAAATTTGCTATTTTTCCTCAATATTTGTAACTCATCTTCTTTAAAACGTCGGACTTTCAAGAAAGTAACACAAATCAAATATTGAAAAATCGTTAGCAATACAAGACAAAAAATGATAAAAAAACCTTGCAAAAAATATTTTTCAAACTTCTGTATCAAAGCGAATGATTTTTTAATATTAGCTATAAGTTACTGTAAAGATAGTCTCCAACGATTTACAGAAAACAAGGCACAATTGTCACATTTCATACTTTGTAATTTTTATTTTTAAATAATAATTAAAATATTTTTATTTAAAAAAAACTAACTTTTAATTAATGAGTTAAGTCTCAGAATACGGGAATAAATAGAATATACTGTTTAAAATAGTTGCCTTAAAAAATACGTATTTCATAAAAAAAACGCTGAAATATGCATTTGCAGCGAATGTCCAGCCATAAATAGGAATTTACTTTATTATGAGCGATCTCAAAAAAAATCGAAACTTTGTGGAAGCTTTGTCGAAACTTTGTGGAACTTAAAACGATCTCAAAAAAGACCGAAACTTTGTGGAAGCAAGATTTCGAACATTTTTTAAGATTTTTAAGATCTATGTGAACCAGAATTTTTTTGCAAGATTTTATTTATTTTATTAGACATATAAAATACCTGAATCCAACGTTTTGCATAAAATTTTATTACATGGAGAATTACATTATTGAATACACTATTGGTACTGCTGGCATCACTAACGTAAACTAGTGGATATTCTAACTTTATTTTATGTCATTTTTAATCAGTCTCAAATCACGTTGAAATTCATGTAATAAACTCCGTTGAGTTTGAAACCAACGCGCTTTAGACATGTGTGATAATTTAATATCTCATACGTATATAAATTTTTTTAAATTTCATCCTAGGATTATCTACCAGGATCATACTAATAACCTGTATTGCAACGAGACACTAAAACAATTTACGTACTATCCGAACCTGATAATATGTCACTTGGAACAACACTATCGTAGGATCTACAACCTTCGAGAAACATCTAGAAACGCCTGGAAAAACCGAACGAAGCGACGAGAACCTTCTCCCAAACACTAGAATAATCTAGAAAGTATGAAAATATCAGCATTTGGGTGTAAATACGGAATTACACTGCGTAAGTGCAAGTTCAGTGTCGTGTTTAACAGTTCGTTCGTTGCGAAGTCGGCCGCAAGCCGCGAGGCCAGGGTGGTCGGGAGATAATCGAAGCGATAAATAAGGCGAAATTATTGAGCGATGAAACAAATTGGCGAAATAAACCAAAGCGACTTCTATGTGCGAGAATTGAATATTCTAAGAGCGATAAATACGTGTTACCCAGCGGTAATAACGAGTGATATATTGCGAAATCGTGTAAATTAAAGAATAGCGTTAGGTTTCATTCATGTTAAGTGACTTTTTACATTGAATAATCAATTAATAAATCGCTAATTAATTTCCAACGTTTTCATTTATTCTTCCCTAGCCACAACACGTGGTGATGTTAAAATAAACAAAATACAGAAAAAAAAATTAAACCCCAAGGAAATCTCTCACATAAAAATGCAAAGGTAATTTTTTTTCCGCTTTCCACTGGCGTGCGAATTTGAGATAAAATTATATTAATTTCTGTGACCTGACACAATAAAACGGATACAACGCCGGTTACCGCCACTTTGTTAAGTGAAGTGTTATCAGAAAACTCCGGATTCAACCGGACGTCCGAATGAGGCCAGCGGGCGGGAGCCCTCCGAGAAATGTCCGCCTAATGGAATAAGGGCAGACAAAAGGACATTTAGAATCAAATCTTAATTTTCATTTTGATTTGGCTACTTCAGCACGGAGATTTTATTATTCGCTACACCGCACAGAGGTTGGAAATTAGATTCTGTGCGCGCAAAATTCAAAAAATGAAAGTCGTAATAAAAATAAAATATATGCAGTGAAATAAACTTAGTTCTTTGGGTAATAAAGTCCCACTAATAGTTAATTATCTAGAATAAACCCCTCGTGTCTAGTCGAGCAGGTAGTGACATGTTGTTGCAAAAAAATAAAGTTGAGTTATTGTCAGTCGGATACGAGTGTTTGTACCAAAGTAGTGTGTTTATATTTTTATGGAATTGTTATAACCATGGAATTGATAAACTTAGGTAACTTTTTTTTATGTAATCCACATTTTTATTCAATTAATATTCTACAAAGCCACGATTTGTTTTTAACAAAATATCGTAAATTTTTTCTGCATGCTTTAGACTGCCAAAACTGGGATTGACCTGTATTGATTCTAATTGTTGTAAACTATCGTTCTTTAATACCTTGGCTACAGATTTAAAATCAATCGGAGTGCACTTCGGTATGCCTGTATTCAGAATTTATTTATTTTCCAGCTCTCGGATTACCAAGGAAAAAAATGTTTGAAGTATGGTTAAAGGAGCGAGACTTTTCTAAAGGAAGTAAAAAAAGCTATTTAAAGGGCGATTAATACAACAAAGTATAATAAAAAAAACTTTGTTAAATTTTAGTGGACAAATACGTCGAAAGTGGATCAATTGTGGACGTCATAAAGACAAGTTTAGAATTAAATATAAAGTGTGGTTAGGTGGTATAATCAAGTTTTCAATATTACATTTATTTTATTTTTTATATCTTTAAATTGGTTTATTATTATTATTTAATGGGTATAGAATACAAATAAACACTTAAATAATTTCGCTCGCTCAGATTGTCTTTTCCGACCACTGTGCACCTCCTCGAGACGTCAAAATATACATTAAAAAAAACTAAAAAAAACTTAACATCCAAAGTTTTATTATCATTGTTTACGGTATACCAGGCGGGCATTGCGTACATTGAAGCAAGACTTTTATGTAAGGTGTCTCATGGCTAGTAGCAAACTATTTTACAGGTGGATTCCTGCCTTGACAGTGAGTCGAAAATGATCAAGCAACCATGACCTAATCAATAGTTCTGGATACATGCAACATAAAATTTTGCATTTTTTTTCAATATTTGTGACTTATTTTTTTGCAAAAAGCTAAAATATCATTACAGTAACTTGCATCCATTTTGAAAAATTCACCTCCTTCAATATAACTCTATTAAAATGATAAAAACCTTGTGAAAAAATTCTATTTCAAATTTTTGTAAGGTTTTTATCATTTTATTCGACTTGTATTAAAGCGAGTGAATTTTTCAAAATCGATATAAGTTACTGTAATGACACTTCAACTTTTTGAAAAAAATAAGTCAAAAATATTGGAAAAAATTCAAAAATTGATGTTGCATACCTACATAACTATTCATGGTCATGGTTGCTTGAACATTTTCGATTCATTATCAGGACAAAAATCCACCTGCAAAATTTTTGCCGCTAGCTACGAAACACCCTGTATTTAGAAAAAAACATCGAAATAAAATATTTATGTGACAGAATATTATGGTAGGTACATTAAAATCTGAATAGTATTATATGTATGTAGTCACCAAGTATTACTAATTTAAAATGTACCGAATTCTAGATTTTAGGTAGGTATATATCCCTTCCAAAATCGTTTCCTATAAAATCTCGAATTGAGTACATTATAAATAAGTAAACCTTGATTACATTCATTTTTTTTAGATTTTTTTTCAAAAGTATGTTCCCATGTTCACACTGCACGCCCCTGGGTATATTATTGGTTAATATTTTTCATTAAAAAATAATTTTGAAATTTTCAAAAAGTCGGAGTTATGTGCTGTCCCATTGTTTCGCGTAAATAAGGGGCTGTACCTTGTTATGCTCAACGACCTACGACTCTAGGATTGCCGTGAACATCGCTTCAGTGTGTGACCGGCTTTACGCAACACAACACGGTGAAGGATGGTAGAAAGTTGTCGCAAACGTCTCACAGTAATGTGGCGCAATTTTGCTTGAAAAATTCCACCACATTTGTGCATCGCGAGCGGACAATGCAGATTGTATAACCCGGTTCCTCCCTATTTATTACAAGCGAGCGGGGAGGGAATGGGAAAATGTAGATTATGACGTCAGCGCCGCTCCCGCGGGACACATTATTCCCCGCTGCGGCCAGAAAACTGTCGGACCTCACTCGAACTGGGAATATTCACAAACTGGATAAAAAGGGAGAAACTAAATGGTGTCACGAGTTTTCTTAAGTAGATTTCGATATAAAATCTTTTTTTTTCATTTTCACTAAAGTAAACTTCGTACTAGATACCAGGGTTCGAAAAAATTCGATTTTTATACTAAAAAAAAAAAAAAAATATGTATATCCAAACTTTTTTCTCCTTTTTTGCACATGTCGATTGATACAAACTCGAAATAATTAGGAAATTTATTATTTTTTAAATTAGTTAATTGCATACTGTATTTAATTATTATATATAAGTTATAAAAGTTGCTCTTTCTAATGTAGTGTTATGGTTTTTTTTTCTTTGTGTGAAATAAAAAACGGATTATATGAAACAAATTAAAGTTTTGTTTCGTATTCGAAATTTGAACTTAGTGTGTCGTTACATAGAGTATAAAAAAAACAACTGTAGCATTTTTTTAAATACAACTAGCGCCATCTAGTAACGGCCGCAGATGTAAAAAAGAAACCTGAAACATTTTTTAAATACAACTAGCGCATCTATTAACGACGGCAGAAAGTTTTTTGGATATATGTATATCAAAAATAAACATCAAGCCATAAATATCGTAATATATATCATGATATATATCATGATATATATCCACGGTTGTAATCCTCGAACCTTACTAGATACTGTAACGAGATGCTAAAAAGAATTTACGCACTGTCCGAATCCCTGGTAATACGTCACTTGGAACAACAGTAAAGAAACATCGAAAATGGTCTGCAGAAATCTATAATTATCTACAGCATTCGGGAAGCGTCTATAAATACCTGAAACAGCCCAGAAGCAACGGGAACCTTCTCCTAAACATTAGAGTAATCTAGGAGGTTCGATAATCCAGAATTTGGGTATAAATAGTGCGGATCGAAGCCGCCGGAGAGTCCTTTTTTTAAAAGATCTTTAATGGGAAATGAGTCGCGGACGACGGTCAGGTGTGCCAGGTCAGTCGTGAATTGCGAAGCGATAGATATCGAGCGAAATAATCGGGCGAGTACTTGACTAAGTGGCGAAATAAATAAATGCAATAAATACTATGTGCGAGAATTAAATGTACTGTAAATGTTGATAGAGTTACCCAGCGATAATAAAGTGTTCATATACGAGTGATATATTACGAAATAGTGTGATTTAAAGAATACAGTTAAGTTTAATTCGTGTAAAGTGACGTTGTCATTTATTAATAAATCTCTAATTAATTTCCTGTGTTTTCGTGACAATACGTTAATTTATTTTACCACTACAATAGTTTCGAGAAGATTATTATTGATAAAATACTGACGATGAGATGGACTGCTCCTTTCGAAACTTTATTTAAGTATATATAAAAATAATCATTTTGAACTTCAAAGTCACACTAATTAATAAGATTTCGATAAGATACCTATTGCTGAAGGTTTGATGATGCAGGTTTTTAAGTAAGCAAAAAAATGACTTAAATATTTGCAGAATCGAATCCGCAATGCACGGCCATTTTATGTTTTCAACTGATGAGATGACAATATAATAATTTAACTCAAAAGTGAAAATTATTTAAATGAAAAATTTAATAAAAATACCATTAAATTGGGTGAAAAACATAAACTATGTTATCTCTACTTGAGTTTAATTATAATTTTATATTTAAGTACTCAAGTTTCGAGAGTAACATAATCAAGTATCAAACTTAAAGCAATCAGCTATCAGCATTATATAAAAAAAATATAACACATATGAATAAAAAATATATAGGGAACGTTGATGATGATAATGATTTTATTTTAGAATATATTAAAATAATCACGTTGCACTTCAAAGCCACATTAATACTATGGATGAAAGTGAACGAGGCAAAAGTGTTGTGCCAGGACAGAAGAGCGCGGCAATCCATCCTCTCTGCCTGCCTCTGTCTGGTGTGATGGTAAGTTAGTTAGAATATAACATGTTAATCTTGATGTAATTATATTAGGTACATTGTGATCGCGAAAGTCGACACAAATCCATATCGAAAGCGTTATTTAAGGGGGGGTAAGGTTTTTAACTTTTTTTTTGCTTTTTAATTTTTTAAATGAATGTATAACATCGCAAGAATATTGTGTCAAAATTTCAAGTCAATCGGAGCAAAATTGACGAAATTATGAACATTTGAGCGATATCAGACTGATTTTCTATATCTGCTCAGGCAGCTAAGAGACGCGCTCACCTGAGAACTACCGGACGTGCTATTGTATTAGAAGAGTTTTGCTTAGACAAGGACAAAAAGATGCTCATGATTAAAGCTCTTTGCTGTATGAACATGGCATCGACGATTATGTGTAAGTATAAAATAAGTGTTGAGTTTTATTTTGAATTTTACAGTGTGCAAAACTTTAAAGCGTTTTCCCCATATCTCACGTTTTCAAAGTCGGTGTCCATCATAACTTCAAAACTACTGCACCGATCTTTTTGAAATTTTGAACACTATTTCTGTACATAATTTACGAGGTAACGCTGGAGTTATTAATTTTTATTTTTTAATAACAAATTAGTCGATATTTTTCGCAAAAAATCGCGTTTTTCCCTTCAAAGTGTTCCAAAAAATTGAAAAATTGAAATTTCAAAAAACCCTCCCAGCGTTACCTGGGAAAACCTATTATTTAACGAATGAACTTTGATTTTTTGATTTCATATGATCTAGCACCAAGTTATGATGGACACCGCAATTCTACTTTTTTCCGAGACACGTCCGAATAATTGCTGCCATTGCTGTATTTTTTAATATTTCGTCTTGAAAATTTTACACAATATTCTTCAAATGTCATACTTTAATGTACCATTGGTTTTAATAAAGAGATTTTAACTGTGTTGTCACAAAAAAATCACAAAAACATCCCTTTTTTTGTACGAATTAACCTTACCCCTCCCTTAAGGCAAGAGTTGTGGCTAATAAACAACGGATTACGCCACTTAAAAGTTTGGCCTACATTTGTGTGACAAAATATTGGTTGCTGCACTGCAACGGGGATGCGATAGTATGACTCACGACCGACCGCAGTGCATTTGGCCTTTTCCTTGGCCCCGCCCAGGGTCCTCAGGGAATAGTCCAATACAGTCCGTATTACACGTGTGATATATTATCATATTACCTCCGATACATTTTGCAGCGATTCGGCAATATTTAAGGAAGCCCTGTGGTGTGGCCCGCATATTATATTATTCATTAATTTCAAACACAATTAATACCATTCGGTGTAAATAAAATTAATTGCAATTACTGTTCAAGATTCTATTATATATAAACGCACAAGACTTATTTATTTAATTTCTCATATGTATATACGACACAATGTACCATTAGAAAAATAATGCGCATAAAGAAGGGATTTTTAAAATAGCTTAAAACGATAAAATAAAATAATACAAATTAAATCGAAAACCCAAGAAGTAAAAAGAGAATATAAGTAAAATTACGATAATAACAAACTAAAAACAGAAAACAAAAGATTAAATGCAAGATTTAAAACAGAAAAAATAGAACCATAGTGAAATTTGAAGTAACAAATTAACAACAATTCAAAACAAACTCAAGTAATAAAGACAAAAGATAAATATAATACTATAATAATTACATAAATACAGACTATTGCAATTATCTAACAGAGATTTCTTGAAACTAATAAGTGAATCAGAAAAAATATCTGATAATATATTACAACACTCATTTCATGAAATGTTATACTTTGCCTAGTACTCCTAGAAGGGATATGATAGAAAATGAGTTACCTTCGATCTAGACTATTGAAATAATTATGCACAATTTTGAAGAGTAATAATAATTACTCAGAATTATCAAACCATCTTTTAGAGACAGGCTACATATTTATAAAAGAAAACGACATTGAAATTTTACATATAACCAAAAAAGGCTTTATGTTAGACAATTTCAAAACACTGGAAATCAAAAACTCCCACAGCACTAGTAAATACAGTCAATATTTATTATATTCTACAATTTAATGTTCCCCTGTCAGACTCCATCTACGTCACAAATAAGGCCACGCCCCCAATCGATATTTGAATTGATGATTATTAAATTAGGTGAAAAACAAGCTATGTAATCTCTACGTGAGATTAATTAAAAATTTATATTTTACTACTCAAGTTTAGAGAGTATTAAAATCTCTCATCGACAGTTGAAATATTAAATTAATGTTATTGTATTATTTATTAATTATTATAATTGATAAGAATTATTATTATTATTAGTTTAGTGATCTTTAATGCTTTTCACCTGTCGATAAGAGATTCTAAT
>JADDOH010021703.1:0-18266 GCA_016648135.1 Agrypnia vestita | reverse complement strand
TAATTATTTAAAGAATCATCAATTAAATAAATAAATAGAGATGAATAATTAAGTTCGGCGTCGAGCACACGGGCCGATGATGATGCTATCGAAACGCCGCCTGACTATATATAACTGGGACGCGGCATATGAATAGACAAATAAGTACCTAATTAATTAATGAATCATCAATTAAATAAATAAATAGAAATTAATAATTAAGTTCGGCGTCGAGCACACGGGCCGATGATGATGCTATCGAAACGCCGCCTGACTATATATAACTGGGACGCGGCATATGAATAGACAAATAAACACCTAATGTATTAATGAATCATCAATTAAATAAATAAATAGAAATGAATAATTAAAGTCGGCGTCGAGCACACGGGCCGCGCGATCCCTGGAAGTTCACACACATGCAGAGAAGGGTTATTTGGCGAATTAATTCGCCCCTATTATGGTCAGTACGGATCCAACATGCACAGAACACCTGCGGGAAAACATATGTAAAGTTTACGGTACAGGGGTTAGCTTTCACTGTCGGCGCTTCTTCCGTCTCTGTCTGGGGTGGCGAACCCGAGACCATTCTTCTTAATCGTGCGCCACCTTTATATATCGTTATAATCTCAAAACGGAAAGAGGATGACATGACTTACCCATCTGCCGCCGATTATATCCATTCCAGTGCATCGTAGTTTCACTTTATGTACCTCACTTTATACCTAAGGATTGCGGACACTTGCCTTGCACGCACATACGATTCACAGGCCCCTAATTAATTATAGTTCGCGACCTAACCTTTGATCCTGCCATTACGCGCTTATAAGTTTCCGTAGCTGGGGCTTAGTATCCAGCCTCGGCAACTATACGGTGTATATACCTTAATCAAACCGAAACTAGACATTATTTTATTTTCCTTGAATTTATATTCCTCGAGATACCGGAATTAGACTCTAGCTCGACAATTGTAAGTATTTATATATCTTAATAATACTGCAACATAGTCCTTATTTCCGTCTTACGCATCCGTACTTCCCGGGTCACCGAAACTAAACTCTAATCCTAATGATCATACTCTAATGATCATACACACCGATATTTTCCATAAAACCGTTACCCGTTATTTTCCGATGTTACAAATTCTTATATTTATCCGAAATACCGGGATTAAGCTTTGAATCTAGGATTCCATCCATTTATAAGTTTTAACAAACCCATGAAGCAACCACTTGTCCACTTGTTGTTGTTAAAGAATTGATTGCTTCTATAATAAAACCCCACTAGTCTACATCTTTATAAGGTCAATACATATTACTTTTAGGGTCCGCCGATTTAGTTTTATTCTTAATATTATTATTATTATTATTATTATTATTATTATTATTATTATTATTATTATTATTATTATTAATATTAATTAATTACACGGCTTAATAGCCTTTTACAACAGGTTTATACATAATTAAAATACAACAAACGATTAAATGTAAAGGAAAAATAAAGGGTATAAATGTAAAAAGGTATATATACATAGTTTAAACATAATGAGGTTAGACATGTATGTAAAAAAGTATATATGCAAAAAGGTGTAAAGTAGCAGGTTTATACATAATTAAAATACAACAAACGATTAAATGTAAAAGAAAAATAAAGGGTATAAATGTAAAAAGTATATATATACAGTTTAAACATAATGAGGTTAGACATATATGTAAAAAAGTATATATGCAAAAAGTGTAAAGTAGCAGGTTTATACATAATTAAAATACAACAAACGATTAAATGTAAAAGAAAAATAAAGGGTATAAATGAAAAAAAGTATATATACATAGTTCAAAAATAATGAGGTTAGACATATATGTAAAAAGTATATATGCAAAAAGTGTGAAGTAGTGATCTCAGAAATTTTTACTCACCGATAATATAGCAATATTAAATTTGAATAGCCAGCTATACATATAAAAAGATTTAAGACATTATATAAAAATTTAATATTTTGAAAAGAAATGATCATATAATGATTTTTTAAATTTTGAGAGAGATAGATTTAAAATGTCGACATATGTAGGTAGTTCATTGCCAAGTTTGTGCATTGATAATAAAATTATATTATTCTTAATATAATGTAATGATGAATATGGTTGCATGATTGACATCTTCGTCGACAGTCTGGAGAAAGTAAAGTTTACACTTAAAGAGGCAATACTGCTTCGTTACTGACTTAAGCTGTTAATATGTAATGGTGGGTAATATATATTTTTCGTACACATTGCCGCTTTGTACTTTATATTTTTAATTTCTGTACTCATGTTTCGGTGCTATTCCGGTACTTTTAATAATTTGCGACTTGTAATTTATATTGTTTAATGTATGTTCTTTTAATTTTATGATATATTTTTTTATGTAAAAGCCTATACGCATTGCTGCTCGTTACCTACTCTACATTTTTGATTTTTATACTCATGATTTGGTGCTTGCTATTCCTGAAACTTTTAATGTATGTGCTTTTTGAAATTTATTTTATACTCTTTATGTAAAAGCCTAATGGGCGTAAACAAATAAATAAAAAAAAATAAAAAAATAATTTTATTATCATCTCGAATATTTGATATCCACTCTCCGGCAAATTTTAATATAGTTTAAATCATCTTAATATAATTTATCATTTTAATATAGTTTAGGAATAACGGGATTCTGTAATTTCTACAAGTATAAACAACCCCAATCTTACCAAATCCATTTTATGTAGTGAAAGACGCGGGACTTATATTCTTCCTAAAATGTAAAATGAACCCGGTCTAGATGAAACATCCTTATTTAGTTTCAGGACAACGAGGTTTACGCGTTCCACGAGGAATATGATATAACCCGATCTAAACGAAGGTAATTTTATATAATTTTAGGACAGCGGGACTTACAAATTTCATGAAGTATATCGCGAAGCCAATCTAGGCGGAGGCACTACGTATATTTTAAACAGAGTAAGAGTTTAAATTTTACCATCAAGTCTAATACACCGCAAGAATGTCCTAGGCATAGTAAACAAAATAGCGGTCAAAGCTGTAGTGTTTCTATGTTCACACGTTTTAGCTCAAAACGAATACTATAATTTTCACATTTATAATACAAGACGCGAATTTCTAAACGAATCATTTTAAAATAGTTCTAATTGAAATCTACATGTTTCATATTTATTAAATGAAGGCGCGAATTCTAAATGAAACACTAACATTGCTCAACAACGGGACCCTATATTTATATATGCTTAAAATGAAACGCGAATTCCCGAACGATAGCATTTTATATAACTAAATGTAACGAAATCTTATATAGTTTATAAACAAGGAGACCCGGCCCCAGGCGGTTTATATATATTTTCAATATAACGAGGCCCTACAACATCTTTATAAGTATAATACAACCCCGGTCTATCGAAACAATGTACTAGAAGTTTTTATATGTTTGAATACATGATATACGTTTTTTTTTTTTACGCGTTTTTATACGCGAGATTTACGTTTTCGTACAATACAAAGTAACCCAAATTATACAACCGGGAAGTTTACATCACTCCTAAAGTATAACCAGAACTAATTGAAACATTTTTTCATAGTTTAAGTCCGCGATCTTATATCTTTCAATAATCTATATCTTTCATAAAATGTCTTTCATAAATAAATAAAAATATAAAATATAATATATCTTTCATAAAATATAAAATAACCCGAATCAAATTAAACATATTTTTACCTTATAGACTTTCCCCAACGCGCGTAATAACCCCGGCCACTTGAAACGTTTTTATATGTTTTAATAGCGCGGGACCTACGTTTTCCTATATAATATAAGATAACCCGGGCCGAACGGAAGCAATTTTATATACTTTATAAAATAGTGAAACTTGTACTTCTGTAAAACCGTAAATAAACCCCGACCCCCACGAGATTATTATATATAATTTTTAGAATAATGAAATTTCATACATCTGTAAAATTGTAAATAAGTCCCGACTCTCACGAAATTACTCTATATAATTTTAAACGAAATGGAAATCTAGATTATTATGGGCTGAACCTGATACCCCGCGAGATCAGCTATATATTTTTCACTAGACGTATTTTAAATCCCAGAATTTATTCGCTATAATTTTAACGGACTCTTACTATTAACCATAAACAAAAAAAATTATTAAAATAAACTAAATATTCTTTCGATAACTAAAATAAACCCGGTCTAATCTAAACATTTCATATAACGAAATATTATATGCCTTACAAATGTAAAAATTAAAATGAGACCTCGCGTATTTAGCAAAAGATAGGTATTTTTATAAGACTTATTTAAAATCGAATCTGTTAGTAACAACTCCTTTATCTTTTAACAACTTCCCGCGTGTTTAGCATAAAATAGGTATCTTTATAACGCACAGCTAGTTTCCAGAGATCCGCCAATACTATACTTAGTAAAACGAACATTTAACTAAATTTGAACTCTACCGTTTCCTGAAATTCTGCGAATATTATTCTGTGAACCTAGTAAGACGACAAAAATAATTAACTTTATAGAAAATAGTGATTTCCGAAGTTCCGACATGCCAGATTAATTACCTTTATAAAATAAAATCAATCCCGTACTCTGAGTTAAAACTCTTTTGACAGGACCTCGCGTATTTAGCATAAGATAGGTATTTTTACAAGATGTATTAACAATTTCCCGCGTGTTTAGCATAAAATAGGTATCTTTATAACGCACAGCTAGTTTCCGGAGATATGCAAATATCAGTTCTATATATGCCGGACTAATCAACTTAATAAAGCGCAGTAATTTCCGAAGTTCTAATATGCCAAATTAATTACCCTTTATAAAATAAAATCAAACCCGTACCCCCCTTTCTTTTATCGTGAGCAATGTCGAAGAGTATAATTACCCGTACACAACTTTCACTTGAAGTTAAACTATAATTTTCACACTGGGACACTATCACTCGGTGACGATAACAATCACTCACGGTTCTATCACTCAAAAAAAAAACCGACGCGGATTTTGCGCTCTCGTAGACGTTCACCAACTCCCCGATTTCTGCTGTGTCTTGACATTTTAAACCCCCCCTAGCAGCCAAAGGTCCTAAGTCGTGTGTTTCCAGGATTTTCAATATCCTACTTTCCTTGAAACCTAAATCTTTGTTCCTAAGATTCAATTTGGCAAAAAAAAACCATATCTCCACTCGGATATGTCAGTTGATCCCACCTCCTGTTGCCGTCTCTGTCTCCGTTCCGGTGCCCGTTTTGGGACGGACTTGGTGGCTTCAGACGGTTTGAACTCGCTTCACAAGCGCGATAATTAATTTTTAATATTTAATTTCTAAGTTCAGTCCATATTGTCGTTTGATCAACCGTAACCACAATCTATCGGGTACTCCCCTAATCATAGTTGATGTTTCTTCATTATCTACCATTATCATGTCCCGTTCTCCTGTATTTTCACTCGTCTTTATCGGAAATTTAACGTTTCTTGGCCGCTATATCATGGGATCAATTTCCATATATTCACCACGTGCACACTGCATACCTAGATATAACAATCATCCAAAGGTACTATACCTAATTTTAAATTAATTTTGGGCGATCTTTTCTCGTGAACCATCCAATGAATCCTGTCTTTTGGCCGCGACTCTCCGCGCACAGGGACGTATTAGCTCCCTCCGTTGCGGAATTTAAACATAATTTGTAACCATTTATTATTATTTTTATTGGCAGTAAGATTGATCCACAAAATAACTATGTTACATAGACAGTGAATATTCTCGAACAATATAATACTGGAAGAGTACTATTCGCTATAACACAATAAACTATTAATGTAAGTTAAATTAAATTTTTAAATTCAGTGGAAGATTTTTAAGATCGTTTTGCTTTTAATTTTTTCCCAAAACAAAATAAATAAAAAATAAATAAACACACAGATACACACTCACACAACCCACTATTGGACATGTTTTTATTATTCTTTTATCGATTGTATGTATGTGTTTTCGCGTAATTGGCCCAAAACTCTGTGCATCAATTATTGTCTTTTCTTCAAAGATTGATTAATTATATGGCTGTAAGAAACCCAATAAATGAAAACAAATAAAACAAATAAGTAAATAAACCTCCAGTGCCGCAGGCAAGGCGTCGGATTAATTCAGTGCTCATTTATTGCCAAGGCACTTGTGATGGCTCCTCTTCTTCGCCTTTCAGCTCTATCCTACTCCTAACTGAGTTTACGCCTTGTTAGAGGCAAACAAGCTATCTATCTACGTCGGGTGAAGGCTCTACGGCTTTTAACGTAGTATTTCCAAACACCCTCGCTTTATTCAAGACCTCCCCAGTTCACGTTGTGTAATTTTTTGTTTCGAACTATAGGGGATGAATTGGTTTAGTGGTAACCCTAACGCAAGCTTTTCTTAAATTAAATACTGGGGTATGAAGTTCGTGAATGTTCATGGAAAACGCAAACAAAACTACCTAGAACGTCAATTAAGCCCTACGGTGCAATTGCTAAACATACTATGTTCCGTGGCCCTATATTATTTACCTATCATTCCTACGGACTGAAACCACTGCATCTGGTGTAGCTGCGCTTCCAGAGTGCGCGACCCTCTGCTCCCACGCCCTCTCCGCTCGATCCCCCATTGTCCTACCTGTATGGGATCGACCGCCATCCACTGGAAAGGTTAGTGACGTGCCGTTATCACATGCGCATGCACATATAGAGTACATAGATCCCCTGAAAGCCCTCGAGTCCTTCGTAGCCGTTCCTGTGGATGATTCCGTCTTCGACGCCCTCGCTGATTAATAAATTTATCTCTCGCCGTTATCTCGCTGTGCTTATTCCTTACGATCTTTTATATTTACTCTGCATTATCTTTATATCTATTACATTGTTACGTTTATTTACTAGCCGGCCTAAGTTCCGTTACCTGTATCTGGCCCTATGTCTCATTCTAGTGGTACGTTGGGTTCTAATGGATAAGGGGTTTGTAGAAGGAATGTGTAAATGTATGTGTACGCGGAAAATGTGGTTGCTTTAAATTCGGCCCCTCCATACCCAAAGGCTCATCGGTGACTGATCCCATCTTCCTTCTCCCGACACGAGTTCCGGATACGTTGACCTGAGCCTGGATGCGCCTTTTCATGTTGGGCCTCTTCTGTGCAAAGTACCGCACCATCCCTCGCGTCAGTGTCTGGCGTCCGGGCTCAGAGCCAGTTTGCCCCCCGAATTCCAACTCCTCCAGGTTAAACTAAGTTAAACTACGGTATATATACTGAAGCTACTGTAAAGATGGTCCCGGGCCACCTGTCAAGCCAAAAATATGCGAGTGGGGAAGGGGAGCTTCCTAGGCTCCCCAACCCTCGCCTGTGAGCAACTGCAGCCCATTGGCCATTCGCGACACTACAGTGACTGCAACCACCCTCCCAGGTAGTACTTATTATAATCTGATATGCATCAATACGTTCAATCCATTCCAGACGAGGGAAGACATCCGCACGGGTGTTGTGCCACCCGTGAAGAGCCCCCTCATACACTACGTACGAATAGATACATACTAATAAAATATAATATACATACATATACTTACATATACAATACATAAATAAATACTTGTAATGGGTGGTTGCCATGTGGTTTCACGAGGCCATGACCCCTCGTATTAGTAGATGGAAAGGTGGATCTGGACAGTAGGGATATGCCTAGCCCCTGGCCAGGGATGTCGGTGTATTTTCTCCAAATGGTGTACAGCTAGAATCCTGCCATCGATGATGAGGGGATCTGCCTAATTATCTCCGACTGATGTGTAACTGGAACCCTGCCATCACTGATGAAGATGATGATGTCACTATCGAAACGTCACCTGATGACATTTAGCTGAAACGCCGCTAATGATGATGATGATGATGATGATACTATCGTAACGTTTCCTGACGATATACAACTGGGACACCGCTAATGATGACGTTGATGATGCTATCGAAACGCCTCCTGACGATATATAGCTGAACCACCGCTAGTGATGATGATGATGATGATGATACTATCGTAACGACTCCTGACGATATATAGCTGAAACACCGCTAATGATGATGATGATTGATGATACTATCGAAACGCATCCTGACGATATAAAGCTGAACCACCGCTAGTGATGACGATGATGATGATGATACTATCGCAACGCCTCCCGACGATATATATCTGGAACACCGCTAGTGATGATGATGATACTATCAGAACGCCTCCTGACTATATGTGACTGGAACACCGCTAATGAAGATGATGATGATGATACTATTGTAACGTCTCCTGACGATATACAACTGGGACACTGCTAATGATGGTGATGATACTATCGGAACGCCTCCTGACTATATGTGACTGGAACACCGCTAATGAAGATGATGATGATGATACTATTGAAATGTCTCCTGACGATATACAACTGGGACACTGCTAATGATGATGATGATACTATCGGAACGCCTCCTGACTATATATGACTGGAACACCGCTAATGAAGATGATGATGATAATACGATTGAAAACACATCGACGAATGGGACTGGAACACCGCTAATGAAGATGATGATGATGATACTATTGAAACGTCTCCTGACGATATACAACTGGGACACTGCTAATGATGGTGATGATACTATCGGAACGCCTCCTGACTATATATGACTGGAACACCGCTAATGAAGATGATGATGATGGTACTATTGAAACGTCTCCTGACAATATATAACTGGGACACTGCTGGTGATGGTGATGATGATGATGCTATCGAAACGCCGCCTGACTATATATAACTGGGACGCGGCATATGAATAGACAAATAAATACCTAATTATTTAATGAATCATCAATTAAATAAAAAAATAGAGATGAATAATTAAGTTCGGCGTCGAGCACACGGGCCGATGATGATGCTATCGAAACGCCGCCTGACTATATATAACTGGGACGCGGCATATGAATAGACAAATAAATACCTAATTAATTAATGGATCATCAATTAAATAAATAAATAGAAATTAATATTTAAGTTCGGCGTCGAGCACACGGGCCGATGATGATGCTATCGAAACGCCGCCTGACTATATATAACTGGGACGCGGCATATGAATAGACAAATAGATACCTAATTATTTAATGAATCATCAATTAAATAAATAAATAGAGATGAATAATTAAGTTCGGCGTCGAGCACACGGGCCGATGATGATGCTATCGAAACGCCGCCTGACTATATATAACTGGGACGCGGCATATGAATAGACAAATAAATACCTAATTAATTAATGAATCATCAATTAAATAAATAAATAGAAATGAATAATTAAGTTCGGCGTCGAGCACACGGGCCGATGATGATGCTATCGAAACGCCGCCTGACTATATATAACTGGGACGCGGCATATGAATAGACAAATAAATACCTAATTAATTAATGAGTCATCAATTAAATAAATAAATAGAAATGAATAATTAAATTCGGCGTCGAGCACACGGGCCGCGCGATCCCTGGAAGTTCACACACATGCAGAGAAAGGTTATTTGGCGAATTAATTCGCCCCTATTATGGTCAGTACGGATCCAACATGCAAACAAACACCTGTGGATAAAATAATATTTAAAGTTTACGGTACAGGGGTTAGCTTTCACTGTCGGCGCTTCTTCCGTCTCTGTCTGGGGTATCGAACCCGAGACCATTCTTCTTAATCGTGCGCCACCTTTATATATCGTTATAATCTCAAAACGGAAAGAGGATGACATGACTTACCCATCTGCCGCCGATTATATCCATTCCAGTGCTTCGTAGTTTCACTTTAAGTACCTCACTTTATACCTAAGGATTGCGAACACTTGCCTCGCACGCGCACACGATTCACAGGCCCCTAATTAACTATAGTTCGCGACCTAACCTTTGATCCTGCCATCACGCGTTTTTAAGTTTCCGTAGCTGGGGCTTAGTATCCAGCCTCTGTAACTATACGGTGTATATACTCTAACCAAACCGAAACTAGACATTATTTCCCTTTCTTCGAATTTATATTCCTCGGGATACCGGAATTAGACTCTAGCTCGACAATTGTAAGTATTCATATATCTTAATAATACTGTAACATAGTCCTTACGCATCCGTACTTACCCGGGTCATCGAGACTAGACTCTAATTCTAATGATCATACTCTAATGATTATACGCACCGATATTTTTCATAAAACCCGTTTACCCGTTATTTTCCGATGTTACATATTCTTATATTTATCCGAAATACCGGGATTAAGCTTTGAATCTAGGATTCCATCCATTTATAAGTTTTAACAAACCCATGAAGCAACCACTTGTCCACTTGTAGTTGTTAAAGAATTGATTGCTTCTATAATAAAACCCCACTAGTCTACATCTTTATAAGGTCAATACATATTACTTTTAGGGTCCGCCGATTTAGTTTTATTCTTAATATTATTATTATTATTATTATTATTATTATTATGATTATTATTATTATTATTATTATTATTATTATTATTATTAATATTAATTAATTACACGGCTTAATAGCCTTTTACAACAGGTTTATACATAATTAAAATACAACAAACGATTAAATGTAAAAGAAAAATAAAGGGTATAGATGTAAAAAAGTATATATACATAGTTTAAAATAATGAGGTTAGACATGTATGTAAAAAGTATATATGCAAAAAGGTGTAAAGTAGCAGGTTTATACATAATTAAAATACAACAAACGATTAAATGTAAAAGAAAAATAAAAGGTATAAATGTAAAAAGGTATATATTTACATAGTTTAAACATAATGAGGTTAGACATATATGTAAAAAAGGTATATATGCAAAAAGTGTAAGGTAGCAGGTTTATACATAATTAAAATACAACAAACGATTAAATGTGAAAGAAAAATAAAGGGTATAAATGTAAAAAAGTATATATACATAGTTTAAACATAATGATGTTAGACATATATGTAAAAAGGTATACGTGCAGAAAAGTGTAAAGTAGTGATCTCAGAAATTTTTACTCACCGATAATATAGCAATATTAAATTTGAATAGCCAGATATATATAAAACATTTAAGACATTATATAAAAATTTAATATTTTGAAAAGAAATGAACATATAATGATTTTTTAAATTTTGAGAGAGATAGATTTAAAATGTCGACATATGTAGGTAGTTCATTGCCAAGTTTGTGCATTGATAGTAAAATTATTTTATTCTTAATATAATGTAATGATGAATATGGTTGCATGATTGACATCTTCGTCGACAGTCTGGAGAAAGTAAAGTTTACACTTAAAGAGGCAATACTGCTTCGTTACTGACTTCAGCTGTTAATATGTAATGGTGGGTAATATATATTTTCGTACACATTGCCGCTTTGTACTTTATATTTTTAATTTCTGTACTCATGTTTCGGTGCTATTCCGTTACTTTTAATAATTTGCTACTTGTAATTTATATTGTTTAATGTATGTTCTTTTAATTTTATGATATATTTTTTCATGTAAAAGCCTATACGCATTGCTGCTCGTTACCTACTCTACATTTTTAATTTTTATACTCATGACTTGGTGCTATCCCTGAAACTTTTAATGTATGTGCTTTTGAAATTTATTTTATACTCTTTATGTAAAAGCCTAATGGGCGTAAACAAATAAATAAAAATAAATAAATAAATAATTTTATTATCATCTCGAATATTTGATATCCGCTCAAAACGAATACTATAATTTTCACATTTACAATACAAGACGCGAATTTCTAAACGAAACATTTTAAAATAGTTCCAATTGAAATCTACATGTTTCATATTTACTAAATGAAGGCGCGAATTCTAAACGAAACACTAACATTGTTTAAAACGGGACCCTATATTTATACATGCTTAAAATGAAACGCGAATTCCCGAACGATAGCATTTTATATAACTAAATGTAACGAAATCTTATATAGTTTATAAATAAGAAGACCCGGCCCCAGGCGGTTTATATATATTTTCAATATAACGAGGCCCTACAACATCTTTATAAGTATAATACAACCCCGGTCTATCGAAACAATGTACTAGAAGTTTTTACATGTTTGAATGCATGATACACGTTTTTATACGCGTTTTTATACGCGAGATTTACGTTTTCGTACAATACGAAGTACCCCAAATTATACAACCGCGAAGTTTACATCACTCCTAAAGTATAACCAGAACTAATTGAAACATTTTTTCATAGTTTAAGTCCGCGAGGCAAATATCTTTCATAAAATATAAAATAACCAGAATCAAATTAAACATATTTTTTTTTTACCTTATAGACTTTCCCCAACGCGCGTAATAATCCCGGCCACATGAAACGTTTTTATATGTTTTAATAGCGCGGGACCTATGTTTTCCTATATAATATAAGATAACCCGGGCCGAACGGAAGCAATTTTATATACTTTATAAAATAGTGAAACTTGTACTTCTGTAAAACCGTAAATAAACCCCGACCCCCACGAGATTATTTTATATAATTTTTTAGAATAATGAAATCTTATACAGCTGTGAAATTGTAAATAAACCCCGATCTCCATAATTTTAAACGAAATGAAAATCTAGATTATTATAGGCTAAATCATGACGTATTTTTTTTAATCCCTGAATTTATTCGCTATAATTTTAACGGACTCTTAATATTAAACATAAACAAAAGATTATTAAAATAACTAAATATTCTTTCAATAACTAAAATAAATCCGGTCTAATCGAAACATTTCATATAACGAAACATTATATGCCTTACAAATGTAAAATTAAAATGAGACCTCGCGTATTTGGCAAAAGATAGGTATTTTTATAAGACTTATTTAAAATCGAATCTGTTAGTAACAACTCCCTTTTTCTTTTTACAACTTCCCGAACTTTCCCCAATAGCGCGGGACCTATGTTTTCCTATATAATACAAGATAACCCGGGCCGAACGGAAGCAATTTAATATACTTTATAAAATAGTGAAACTTGTACTTCTGTAAAACCGCAAATAAACCCCGACCCCCACGAGACTATTTTATATAATTTTTTAGAATAATGAAATCTCATACATCTGTAAAATTGTAAATAAACCCCGATTCTCACGGAATTACTCTATATAATTTTAAACGAAATGAAAATCTAGATTATTATGGGCTGAACCTGATACCCCGCGAGATCAGCTATATATTTTTCACTAAACGTATTTTAATCCCAGAATTTATTCGCTATAATTTTAACGGACTCTTACTCTTAAACATAAACAAGAGAAATTATTAAAATAAACTAAATATCCTTTCAATAACTAAAATAAATCCGGTCTAATCGAAACATGTCATATAACGAAATATTATATGCCTTACAAATGTAAAAATTAAAATGTGACCAAGTTAAATTAATTAAATTTTAGCAAAAAATAGGTAATTTTATAAGACTTATATAAAATCGAATCTGTTAGTAACAACCCTTTTATCTTTTAACAATTTCCCGCGTGTTTAGCATAAAATAGGTATCTTTATAAAGCACAGCTAGTTTCCAGAGATCCGCCAATACTATACTTAGTAAAACGAGAATTTAACTAAATTTGAACTCTACCGTTTCCTGAAATTCTGCGAATATTATTCTGTGAACCTAGTAAGACGACAAAAATAATTAACTTTATAGAACATAGTGATTTCCGAAGTTCCGATATGCCAGATTAATTACCTTTATAAAACAAAATCAATCCCGTACTCTGAGTTAAAACTCTTTTAACAGGACCTCGCGTATTTAGCATAAGATAGGTATTTTTACAAGATTTATTAACAATTTCCCGCGTGTTTAGCATAAAATAGGTATCTTTATAACGCACAGCTAGTTTCCGGAGATCTGCAAATATCAGTTCTATATATGCCGGACTAATCAACTTAATAAAGCGCAGTAATTTCCGACGTTCTAATATGCCAAATTAATTACCCTTTATAAAATAAAATCAAACCCGTACCCCCCTTTTCTTTTAACGTGAGCAACCAACAATGTCGAAGAGTATATTTACCCGTACGCACTTTCACTATAATTTTCACTCACTGAGGCACTCTAAGTCGACGGTAACTTTCACTCACGGTTCTATCACTCGAAAAAACAACCGACGCAGATTTTGCGCTCTCGTAGACCGTCACCAACTCCCCGATTTCTGCTGTGTCTTGACATTTTAAACCCCCCCTAGCAGCCAAAGGTCCTAAGTCGTGTGTTTCCAGGATTTTCAATATCCTACTTTCCTTGAAACCTAAATCTTTGTTCCTAAGATTCAATTTGGCAAAAAAAAAAACCATATCTCCACTCGGATATGTCAGTTGATCCCACCTCCTGTTGCCGTCTCTGTCTCCATCCCCGTGCCTATTTGGGACGGACTCAGTGGCTTCGGACGAATTGAACTCGCTTCACAAGCGCGATAATTAATTTTTAATATTTAATTTCTAAGTTCAGTCCATATTGTCGTTTGATCAACCGTAACCACAATCTATCGGGTACTCCCCTAATCATAGTTGATGTTTCTTCATTATCTACCATTATCCTGTCCCGTTCTCCCGTATTTCCGCTCGTCTTTATCGGAAATTTAACGTTTCTTGGCCGCTATATCATGGGATAATTTCCATATATTCACCACGTGCACACTGCATACCTAGATATAACAATCATCCAAAGGTACTATACCTAATTTTAAATTAATTTTGGGCGATCTTTTCTCGTGAACCATCCAATGAATCCTGTCTTTTTGGCCGCGACTCTCCGCGCACAGGGACGTATTAGCTCCCTCCGTTGCGGAATTTAAACATAATTTGTAACCATTTATTATTATTTTTATTGGCAGTAAGATTGATCCACAAAATAACTATGTTACATAGACAGTGAATATTCTCGAACAATATAATACTGGAAGAGTACTATTCGCTATAACACAATAAACTATTAATGTAAGTTAAATTAAATTTTTAAATTCAGTGGAAGATTTTTTAGGATCGTTTTGCTTTTAATTTTTTCCCAAAACAAAATAAATAAACAAATAAATAAACACACAGATACACACTCACACAACCCACTATTGGACATGTTTTTATTATTCTTTTATCGATTGTATGTATGTGTTTCGCGTAATTGGCCCAAAACTCTGTGCATCAATTATTGTCTTTTCTTCAAAGATTGATTAATTATATGGCTGTAAGAAACCCAATAAATGAAAACAAATAAAACAAATAAGTAAATAAACCTCCAGTGCCGCAGGCAAGGCGTCGGATTAATTCAGTGCTCATTTATTGCCAAGGCACTGGACGCCTCCGCTGATAACTATATAACGCTCACCATGTTCTTAGAGGTGTGTTGAAAGATTGCTAGTATCTGTCGAATCGGTCTCAAGTAGTTGTCTGTATTTGTACGTTTATCATTGTTACATGCTCTTGCTATATCCGTTCCACTTCACATTATTGTCCCTCCCGTCTTCGAATTTCTATCACACTATGTTCTCCTATGTTTTTGGTACTTATATGCTTGCTTTTTACTTGCATTTACTCCTATATATATTTGTTTCATTTATCCATCCATCGATAAGATCCCCATACGCTTTATCCTTTTATTTCATGTGTATATGGGCCGCAAATTCATATTATTTTATTTACAATATTCTTATCTAGATACACTTGTTCCAATTATGTTTTGTGGTTATTACTACCAAACCCGGCGAAATCTGAGCTAGAATAGCCATTCGTATACACGTTACCCGTCCTGTTGAAACTACGCTAACGTCGGACAGGTTTGTAGTGATTACATAGCTAATATATTGTATCTATATTCGAGTATATTATTTTCTTGTCGTGCCATGAATATGCTTACACGTTATCGTTATCTCTTTCCTAACTGTATATACCGTCATTGCACAATTACCTATCTGTTGTAAAAGCCTGAAGAGCGTTAGTCTACAGATAAATATAATAGAATTATAGTTAACTTCTCTACCCGCCTACGTTATTCGACTCCCGCGAAACGAAAATGAATCATTATTCGCTCCTCGATAGAGCGTCAGTCTAAAGATAAATATAATGGAATTATAGTTAAATTTCCTATCTGCCTACGTTATCCGACTCCCGCGAAACGAAAATGAATCACTATTCGCTTCTCGACAGAGCGTTAGTCTACAGATAAATATAATGGAATTATAGTTAACTTTCCTATCTGCCCACGTTATCCGATTCCCGCGAAACGAAAATAAATCATTATCCGCTCAGTTAAGGTCACCCCTCTGGTACATAGTGTACGTTTTATCCGTGCCTCACGGCCAATTCTTATAAATTATTTATGGGCGTTTTCCTCGCGCGATCCCCCGATTAGGACCTGCCTTCCTTGCCTTTGCTCATATTCTGCTATCTCTCTTGCGCGGCAATCCACTCGAGATGAAGATATACGGCTCTCAAACGATTTCAAAACCCGAGCAAAAAGTCAATAATTCAGAAACCTCGTGGAACTGTCAATATCATCGTCACCTTAGAGTAGACGTTAATCGGTTTTTTAACGGCCCTAAACGCAATAATCGCGACCCAAATCTACGAAAGCCGTGTTCAGTATTTTTTTTGGGAAGCACATGTGGACCGCTCGGACCGCGCCGATCGTCAACCATTTGTACCAAACGCGGCTTTACCACAAGATTAATATGTTTTATAAGAATTGAATATTAACTGCTCGTAACCTATATCCGATCAATCGCTACTAACTCCCTCCCAATACTAGCGTTTCATCATTCCCAAATTTTTGTAGCTCCAATACTACGGCCAGTTTAGCTCAATTTTTCCCCGCGTAGCATTTAAATCATCTTAGAGTTCAAAATAAAATAATAAAATAAAATAAAAAAAAAAAATCTATAGAAACAGGTGATTCATCACATGCCCCCCTATTGTTCCGTGTCAGGAGTCTTATTACGTCTAGGAATCAGTCACCTGGCGCGGAACAACACATAGGCCTAGGGTAACTGCTTTTAGTCTATCCATTTTCCCGATATTATCTGTGCCTCACGTCCCCCCCCCCTAGGTTCCTTAGTCTCTCCTCCCCCCCTAATCGCCTAGCCACCCCCCTAACTCCTTTAGCCCGTCGCCCGGCGTCGTACACAGCCCTTCAACCACACCTTCGTTTTCATGTTTCCGCGTGCCTCTAATTACACCTGCGAGATTGTCGCATGGGAACTTAAGGTCCCCCACTGTGGTGCTCGGTGCAAAATGGAAATACATTTATCTTAACCTAAGGAGCACGCCCCCGCCCGCGTGCTTAGGTGGCCCACTACCATAGTGTGACAGGACCTCCCTCACAAAGGGCTCAAAGGCTGTGTGCAACCTCGCGCTTATATCTAGCTTAGTCGAGCGGAGGCCGGGTGGTCGGGATGCCCCCCGAGTCGCCCCTCCACTTCTCACGACGTTTCTCCCCCTTTCTCTTTATTCACGCGCACCCCCCAACCTGCCCGTCATTCGCTCGACGTAAGGTGTAATAATGTTCCCTTAAACTCTAGACTAATTGAACTAGGTCTTAACATTAGCACACTACATGCAAGGTAGTGCAAAAACCCTCGCCCAGATGAGCGGTCGGCCCAACCCAAATTAAACAAATCTAAGAAAATCCAGAGGTAAGTCTAGTCGCATAAACAAGGCACGTCGATCCAGACGCACACATAAACAAAATTTTTAACGGGTCCTCCTTATAATTATAACAGTCACGAGGGCTCAAACAAAATTAAACTCTAAACACTTAGACAACTTCCTTTCGAGAAAGTTCATAGTAACCATTTTAAATCGGAATGCGCCGACAAAATTCCGGCAATCACATAAGTAACTTTCGGGAACGGGAAGTACATATTCAAACAATCAAGAATGTTTCAATAGATTAAGCTAAAGCACATAAACAAATCCAAAACAAGGAAGTTCATAATCGTAATACACAAAACCCTCGAAGAAATCTAACCAAACACATAGCAAAAAAAATAAAAAAAAGTTTTTCTGGACTCCCATAATTAACGTCAGACCAGTACTTCTCGACAACATTAAACAAGTGACGCATAAACAAGTTCTAAGACATGGAGCTCATAATCAAGAGTAAACAAGAAATCCCCGACAAGGTTCACCGAGATTTACATAACCAAAATTTTTAAAATAAGACGGTCCGTACTTTATCCAAACAGGTAGACCCCAACAATA
>JADDOH010021700.1:0-11560 GCA_016648135.1 Agrypnia vestita | reverse complement strand
AAGAATGAGCTGGGCTGCTTTTGGCAAACGCAAACATATCTTCGAGAACAAAGAGATCCCATTTAGCCTAAAAAGAAAAGCCTTTGAATCATGCATACTGCCAGTGATGACGTACGGATTGGAGACTATGGGCCTTACAAAGAAAAGTGTAGAAAAGCTCAAATGCACGCAACGATCCATGGAGAGATCCATGCTTGGAGTAAGCCTAAAAGATAGAAGCGCAGAACTAGAGTAATGGATATCATGGATCGTGTAGCGAAGCTAAAATGGCAAATCGGCAGGGCATGTTGCAAGGCAGGATGCTACAAGATGGCCTCCCAGAGTTCTGAAATGGAGACCTTGGGAGAATAAAAGATGTATCGGAAGACCTCAAAAGAGATGGGCCGATGATATAGCCGCTGTGGGGGGAAAGAAATGGCTACAATTAGCAAACAACAAGGAAGGATGGAAAAGGAAGGAAGAGGCCTATATCCAGCAGTGGAGAGACGAAGGCTGATGATGAAGAAGAAGAAGAATTCGATGTTGCACACAAGTGAACAACCTGCTAACAACCTGCCAACAACCTGCGAACAACCTATGAACCTCATAAAGAAACTATAAATTAGGAGTATGCAGTCTGTACAAATTTCTATAAATTAAATTAAATTAAAATTATGAAAACCAAATTAATTAATCAATTAGAAAGACATACAGAAAAATCTAATTCACGAAAAAATATTTGGCTACTACCGGGATTCGAACCCGGGCCACCTTCATTCCGGGGCCGGTGCTCTAACCATAGGCTCTAACCACTAAGCTATAGGAGCCTTGTATATTTCCGTGAATATATCGACCTTATATGTAATTCTCACTTTATTAATTGATTAAAAAGGATGATTGGAAAGGAGGTGGCCCGGGTTCGAATCCCGGCAATAGCCTAATATTTTTTCGTGAATTAGATTTTTCTTTCACAGAACTTTGTTCTGAAAAATTACAACTTCACAAATATGAATGTGTTCTTGAATATATAAATTAAGATTACTGCTTTTTACCATAGTCGAGAGAAATACTGAAGGCAGTAATCGTAGATATTAAGGTACACAGACCAGGTTATCGGAGATGTGCGCTGTAGCACCTACCAAGAGATGAAGAGGCTGGCAGGTGACAGAGAGGAGTGGAGAGACCGAATGCTTGGTGCAGACCAATTCTAGGATTAAGACCCAAAAAGAAGAAGGATTTGGGGTGGTCTATTGGCTTGTGGAAGCATCGAGAAAGCGACATGAACAAGAGATAATAAATACGGGGGTAGCGCACTGCACAATGGGTGTTGTTGTTGACAAGGACGACATGTGAGTCCACAGATAAAAGCGAACCGTGCGAGTGTGACCAGAATAAGCGACAAATATACGGCCAGTGAAGAAGTACCTAATGCGACCGCAGACCGGTGAAGATTCTAGCAAGCGGTAATAAAGTGTTGCACAGACTAGTTATTAAGTGCGAAATTTTGTGAACTAAAGAATAGTGCTCCGATTAAATTCGTGTCCAGTGACCTTGTGTAATAAATACAAGTTTAAATTGTTTTTAGTGTTTCATTTGCTTTCCACAACCGTGACCCTGTGACAATCTACTAGTATTTAAAAAAAAACGAAATTTAACTCTTTTATAGTTTTAAAGCACAATAAACCAGTTAGGGGAATTCTATTTAAGATGACATAAATATGTCTATGTATATTTATTAATATGTACATTTTAAATATCATATAATAAATTGGCTAAAAAAATCACATTAAGAAAGTATGCTGACGATGTTGATCCAATCAATTACATTTTGTATTTATTTTTAATAGAGATGCGAACACGGAATACGTGTCAGATCAATATTCTTACTATTTTCAAATTAGGCCAAATGCTTGGGCTATGAAAATAGGACTAACTTGCTGGTCCTGGAATGGGGATCTCACCACCGATCACTGGATCAATAGGCGAGAGTCGTAACCACTACACCAACAAGCTATTATAACTGTTTATCTTATAGTATATAACTTGATCCTAAATTTTATATTTTTTCTTTCGTATTATAACTCTCTTTACTTATATTTATATTCTTTAGTATTAAAACTCTCTTTCTTATATTATATCATTTGATTCAACCAAGAGTAAGAAAACTATTCAATTGTTAATTATAATAGCCCCAGAACAGGTTTCACCCAGTGGGGCATAATAAGCTAAGTCTAATTAAGATAATATATAAATAAATATCTACATATACGATGGCGCAATACCACTTTTCGACACTTAACACTTTTTTTTACGCTTCTACAATCCAAAAGGCCCAATTACAGAAGCGACATACATCACAAAACACCCAGGCTTGAGTAAATCACACGGATTAAATTGTGACCTCACCGGGAATCGAACCCGAAACCCTCGGTGTGGGAAGCCAGTGTCATATCCACTGCGCCACGAGGGCCGTAATGGTTCATAAACCATAATAAATTTAAATAGGTTCGTTAATATTTTGTTACACACACGTGGATTGTAATGTCGGACTTCCGCGATGTCTGGGTGTTCTAAAAAATACCCTTTTATATCATCACGCTAACCTGTCATTGCAATCTGCAGTTTTGTGTTAAATGTAAGTTTTTGATGAATATTATATAAAGTAAGTACTAATACACACAAATCCAATAATTTCTTCATCCAAAGAGTTTATATATTGAAATAAGACAATATTTTCATCACAATGGTAGAAAAATTTATATTTTTAACGTTTTGACTAATGTCTTGAATTTTGAGTGTTGGGTATTCATCAAATACTATAACAATCATCATATTTTTTTTGATCTGTATGAAACTGAAAGAAAAATTCATTACAGAAAATTGTATTCGGCGAAAGAGGTTATACTATAATACAAAATATCCAATATTACAGTTTAATGCCCTCATTGAATGCTAAATATACACATGACCGTATTTATTTAAAGCTTATTTTTTTATGAACACTAAGCCTGCACAAATAGTTTTTTAAACATAATTTTTATTACTCAACAAATGTACGAAGATTTTTTTAGATAATAAAGTTTATTCAGCGGATCTCTAAGGAAAATTTGTCAAAAAAAGGCGTTAGAAACAGTGAAAACATCATAACATTTTTATAGAGGAAAATGTTTGGGAAAAATATAACTAATTTTAGAGATAAGCTATTTCTTATCATTTTTTATTAATATTTCTGACTTATGTTGTGTAAAACGTTGGAAAATCTTTATAGTACATATTATAACTGTAAGTTTTTGTATTCAATTGATTAATTTATTTGGTTTTCAAAAACTTCACAGAACTTTGTTCTGAAAATTACAACTTCACAAACATGAATGTGTTCTTGAATTTAAAATCGGTTGTATCAAATGTATCCAAATAAACTGAATTAATTGTTTAATTCTGGCGTCCATCTAGCGATAGTATTACAAAGTAATTTGAACTACCGCATCAAAAAAGTGGATTGCTCTATGGACAAAAAATAAAAATTAATCAATTAATAAAAATGGGAATTACATATAAGTTCGACATATTCACGGAAATCTACAAGGCTCTTATAGCTTAGTGGTCAGAGTACCGGCCCCGGAAAGGAGGTGACCCGGGTTCGAATCCCGGTAGTAGCCAAAAATTTTTTTGTGGGTTAGATTTTTCTGTATGTCTTTCTAATTGATTAATTAATTTGGTTTTTAGTAATGTTTTGTCTGTGAGGTTCCGGTCTTCTAAATAAATCGGTTTACAATAATACTAATTAGTCGCTTCTGTTGGAAAGCTTCTGCGAATAGATTTACTATAGAAGGCAGAACTGTGTTGTTTATTTGTTATGTTGCACTCGGCCATTTTGTTTTCTTTCGATTCCCTCTAAAATTGTCCGTATTTTGTCATAAGATTGTATTTTGATTGAGTCTTGTCACGCACGCACAAAGGACTTGTTCGGGAAGCCGTGTATCTGCTATAACTCAGTAGTGGGTGCTTCAAGATCGCAGATTCTACCCTGGACACGTTAGTCTTTTTTTCCCTGGAAGACTTCCCTTATTGTCGAGATTGTCCTGCGCTCTTCCTTTATATTATATCTATGTAACATCATTCTCAAGCATTTATCGCGGTATCTCTCGGGGTACTTGCCTACTTTATTCGAGGCAACAACACCAATGATTTGCAGACACATCTGGGCGCGACAGACCAACACATCGGTACTAGTGATGCAACGAATACGAATACGAATATTCGTATTCGCTGAATAGTAGATATTTACCGAATATTCGTATTCGCCGAATATCATCACGAATATTAAAAACAAACTATTTATAACTTAACGCAACGCAAATTACGGTTTGGCTGTGCAACGTGTATCCGATACGTACTCTATTATCGGGGATTCCCCTAACATTGAATGAATGGATTTGTTGAGTTCTCAAGTTGTCAATTGTTACTTGTTTCACAGCATAACGTGAGTTCTTTCATCTAGTTTCGTTGGGTTATTAATAAGGTTAGGTGCTCATTTCATGTAGTTTTTGTTTTGTAATACGTATTTTTCGTTCCATTTTATTTCCGTTGTGTGTAAAACTGTTAACTCTTATAAAATCAAATTAAATCTAATAACATGACCTCTCGTAAGCGTGAAAAAAATTATATTTATTTTCGACCACTGGGAATGTATAAACAAATAAAAGAAGTGTTGTGGTTTTTGAACAAAAATTCGCCGGCGATATATTTAATTACTAAATCTCTTTGTAAAAAAATAACAGTTGTATTATTTGTTACCTTGTTGAATTATTCGTATTCGTGAAAGTAGTATTCGTTGCTCATCAATTGGTACTTTTGCGAAATTCAAAGAAATTGCGAAATTGAAAGAAGTTTTCCAATTGCGCAGCTTGTAAACATCTTTTCATTTCAGAAAGACAATAGAATTAGTATGTGTAAGCCAAGCGTACGAGGCAATGTTTCATTGTGTTGGTATATAAACTATAGTTTATACCCGTAAACATCAACGAAACAATGGAAAGACCTATACTACATGTAGATACTGTTCTTGTTCTTGCTACTTCTGTCTTTGTTACCCTACTGTTATATTAGTTGAAGTATTCCTACAACATAATAACATCTAGCAAAAGATGGTAGGCAGCATAGTTGGGAAACATTATCCATAATATGATATCATTTACAAATCATTAAGTATAGAGAAGATAAGGGGCGTAGGAAGAAAAAGGTTATTTTGATTACGTAACCCCAGAAAGTGGTTCAATGTTAAACATGTTGTGCATGATAAATCAGCCTTTGCTCATGAAGAAGAAGAAGAAGACAGCTGTCTCGCTTTTCGGAGCATCTTGCTTTGAGCGACCCCTGTAACCGGAAATCTATCGATGAATTCGCCGTATCAGAGTAAACATACAAAAAATGTGTGTTATTTATGAATGTTTTTAATATTTCGGTTCTAAATCCGCAATTTATGCCATTAAATCATCGTAGTACTGTAATTTAAAGCCATAAAATTTTATGGATTCTCGGATCTGATTTTCGGACCTGTGGCATAAATTAATTATTAATCTTCAGCGTCATGTACGCTGTCCATCAACAGTTCCATTAAGCGAAAAAACTCTCCGTTTCCTGTCACATTGTAAGGTTAAATTTCAAGTTTGCTTTCGTACCTACTTTCGTTCTAAACATAATAAAAAATGAAGTCTACAATTTATTGAATTATAGCTCCCCAATGTACAATCCTTCTTTCGTTTCGTTTTGTTGTTTTCCTCTCGACGAGGGTAGGGTTCGCCGCAGGATATCGCTGATCTGTCTGCGTATTCCGGTCCGTGATATTTCTCGCTCAGTCCAGGAGCGAAATTTATAATAATAATAATTATTATTATTATTTATTTATTTTTTGTTTTCACATTTATAGATGGCGACATTTTATAGTGTCTCTAAAAATATGTGACCATGCATCATTGTTGCTGAGGGTCTTGGCAGCAAAGTAAACACTACATTTGATGCCCTGCCTGCTATACTGTATTACAGCAGACAGTGCTCTTCCTGTAAGTACAGTGTACGTGCAAGAATATTTTTATAAAGCAATTTTTATAATCTTAGTGACAACGAAAAATAAAATAATAATTAATCATTAACAAATTTAATAATAGTGTTAACTCTATAATTAATTATGTTAATACATTATCAAAAATATGTAAATTGGATAGTTATAAAAGAAATATGTAAATGATTAAAATGTATGTTTATTTAGGTACGAGTATTTTTCAAATTTTTCTTATATCTAGGATTTTAAAAGTTTTTGTGTTTTGTGCAATGTTTTCTTCCCTTTTCGTGGAGGCAGAATTTCACTTTTGAAGAAAAATATGCGCGACTATGGCTACAAGTTTTTAGTTTTGTGTTTAGAATGTTGAATATTTTTGGACCTTGGAAGAGATGAAATCTTCTGAGCGAATATTCTGGAAAAAGTTCTTACGTAGCGAAATAAACCGGAGCGAATAGTAATACGTGCTAAAATTGGATGGATTGTTCTAGTGAATAGTGAATAAAGTGTTGAAGCAATTATAAAGTGCCTATTTACGAGTGATAAATTTGCGAAACAGTTTAATCAATATTAGCGTTACATTTAATAGTGTTAAGAGACTTTGTACGTTAGTTTAATTAATTAATCGGTAATCAATAAATCCGTTATTGCAATCCAGCGTTTTCATTAATTCCTCCTACAGCCACGTGACAATACAGTATGAGCAGATTGGGATGGGCAGCCTTTAGAATGTAGAACTACTCCCTTCTAGTGCTTGTCCGATTATCGGATGTTAGTGATCATTTTGGGGATCGTAATCTTGTTAGCAGCAGCTCCAAATAGCTGGACTTTTGCTTTGAATGATGAGATGCAGGATCTGGCACGTCTCTGGATGTCTCATGATATGACCAAAATATTGTAATTGCCGGGTTTTAATTGTTTTCTTTTTTCTTTACCATTCGGATCATTACATTGTCATTTGATCAATGCAACTTATTTTTAGAAGGTCTGTAGATCCACATCTAGAATACTTCAAGTTGCTTCAGCATTGTCTCAGTGCATCGCATGATTCGATTCCATATAAAAATACAGGCAACACGTAATTTAAGTTTAGTAGTGATGGGTCCGCTCTGTACTAAGTACTACAATGTGGTACTACATTATATTGAAGCACATACTTCACACGTTTGTAAATGTACCGCACACTACAAAGTACACACTTCAAATGTTATACTTCAAACTGCACACTTCAAATCGCGCACTCCAATCGCACACCACCAATTTTATACTTACACACAACTACACACACTTTTGTGAAAATTTTTGGCTGATTTATATGCAAGTTGATGTAGCTAAAACGTCCTTTTGAAATCCCACCCCCTAGTCAGATTTTTTAATTTTTTGTAAAAGTTGACGTAGCTAAATGAGGAAAAGTTTTCCCCTCATGGTTTTGAAATTTTTTGGATAGAATGTTTGATCTCTGGAAACTGAAACCACCCCCTGGATTTGAAAATTTTGTAGTAGTACACTTTCCAGAAGCACTTCTTGTAGGTCATTGTAACAGATACAATTTTGTAGTTCTACAATTACTTACTTCACTTCATGTAGTTTATTAAAGTAGATGAAGTGTATAATATTTCGGTACCTACCTACTGCAAAAGTAGCACACACTTTGTGGTCTTCAAAGTAGTGAACGTGTGCGTGTTGTACTCTTCATTTTGAAATGGAGTTTTTCGCTAAAGTTTAGGTCACGGCCACATATTGCCTTTTTCATGAGGAAGAATGCAGCTTTGGCTTGCTCTACACGACACTTAATTTCCATAGAGGGGTCCCAGTTTTCGTTTAATCTGCATCCCAGGTAGGATATTTTATCTAATCTCTATAATCTAATGGGCGTATTGAGCGAACGAATGAGGAAAGAATCGTAAGAAAGATATATAATGTAAGCGTTGATGGTGCCAGAAAGAGAGGGCGACCGCGGAAGACGTGGCGTGACTAGATTAACCAGATACTGGAAGATGGTCCCGATAGAAGCCTCAACAACCGGCGAGCTTGCGTGCGAAGACGTATGAATGTGGATGAGGCGAGAGTTGTATGTCAGGACAGAAGAGTGTGACGCTCTATCCTCTCTGCCTACCCCCACGGGGAAACGGCGCGATGGTAAGTTAGTTAATTAGTTATGATCATGTATTTTGTCTTGTTTGCATTACTACTCGCAGATACGATCGTTGCAATCTTTCTGTACTGCGGTATACAGTCGAGAGGTTCTCTCGGAGGATTCTGGGCGATACAAGCCTAACCTAACTAAAAGGAAAGCGGCGACCCATAAAGGAACCCATAAAAAATGAGATGTGCGAAGAACGCGCCATCAAAATGCAAAAATTAAATCTTTAAATATACGCCTCACTGAGTTATGAGACAAATCAAATCGTAAACAAAAACTCAGCTGAATAAAGCTCCGAATCTATGTAATTAGTGGCCGTATATTGAGCCATAATGGACATTGGACGTATTACACCGAAGCAATAAATCGTTAATATTCTTTGTATGTTTAATTTGGAAACATATCCCTAGCTCATTAAATTGTCAAAAAATGTAATAAACGATAAAAAATATTCTCAGGTTTTCACGGCCGTTCAGAATCTTCTGTGTGTAGTTTTATAGGATATTCGTCCTCTCTTTCTGACCATTCAGATCCGATTGCAAGGTCCATCATCGGTGCTGATGTATTGTAATGTGTGTTGATGATGTTGTGGTAAGTATTGGCCGGCAATACCGTGTCGAAAACAGACTGTGTCTATGTTTACGTGTTCCGTGGCAATACCGTGTTGAAGACATGTATTGTCACGACTGTTGATGGTTTTTGAAGCGCCGGGTACCGAGAGGTTTTCAGTTTGAGGCCATCATCTCTATCGATGTTCACAGGGTGCTTACAGATTTCGGGTGCCTCATTGACAAGACTTACATGGTGACTCTTGGGCTTTCCTAGGATGTTAATGCTTGAATGCAAAATTAAGGCCGGTATCCAGAAAGTGATCAGTTATGCTCGTTTATGCTCATCAACCCTTTTAGAAATTATATGCGCTGTTTGTCCCATGTCCCATGTCCACCTTCGGGTAGTCTTTGCAGTTGAGCCTATAAACATTATCCCTTTCTAGGTGGTCTCGATTCTTCGCTGATCTCAAGGCGTCCTTCATTTTACCAACGCCAAACTAAAGGACACACAATCCAAACATGTCAGTGCTTTATGAGTTACAGGAATAATAAAACGGCGCAGGAATCAACGGTAAAATATCTTGATAGGCCACAGTGAAAAACGAAGATGATAAAAATAATGCACATCGTTTGGATCGACTGTACGTCTTCCGTACGGGATTCCGAGAAAAATGATGGAGAGTGAGAGAAGACGGCGGGGATTCGCGAAGATCGCGATTCTCGATCATAAGGGATTGTCGAGGACCAATATAATAATCGGCCATATTCTGAAAATAACATTTTATTATTGTTTAGAGATTGTTACTCCAACACTCAAAAAGAGAATGTCAATATTTTTATCATTGTGACGAAAATATTGCTCTTTGATTTAATATTTTAACTCTTTGGTGAAATAAACTGGTTTCTATCAACTTTAAAAATAATGTTAGTAGGTACTTATTTTGCATAATACACTAAAACCCCGATGTTTCGAAATTCGCCACAATTCGAAAAGTTCAAAATCCAATGTCCCAAAATGCTAATTTCAAAGTAGATTAACCTCGATAATTCTAAAATCCCTGGACTTCATAATTCTAAATAATTTTTAACCATTTTAGTCATAAATCGATACATTCACATAGTTCACATAATTCCAATTTTTTTGAAATTTTACGAAATTAAAAAAAAATATTCGCAAGTGAGAACAAAAAATATATCAATATTGGGTACTTCAGTAATAGAAATGTCGTTATCTTTGTATTAGCATAATAAATATTGCATTTCTATGATTTATTGAAATATGCAAAAATACGGATATTTTCCATAAATTTAAAGGCTTTTTTAAATCAATTTTGCGATTTTGTTCATTGTACCTTGAATTTCGAATTAACGGGGCCCCACATAATTCGTTAAAAAAAATTGGGTACCCTAAATTTAGAATTAAAGAGTTTATACTGTATTCATCAAAAAAATTATATTTTAAACAAAATTCCAGATTACAATGACTGGTTTGCGTGATTGTATAAATATCGCATCGACATCAAATAAACAAATATTTTAAAAACACCTAGACATCATGGAGGTACGACATTATAATCCACGTATGTGTAACAAAATACTGATGTACCTATTTTAATTAACAATGGTGTAACGCTATTACTGCACAACTGTTGGGTGTTGAAAAGTGATATTACACTATCGTAATGTAAACATAAAAACACAGGGCGCAATTTCTGCTTCCCGTCTTGGGTTTTTAATTACATTTATTTATGACTCCCTTGTACCTTACTCTTTACATTCTCTTCAATCAACATATCACACTACGATTCAGTTATAGCTGATAATAGTGGCATCCCTTCGCTAATAACGCGCCGCGCCACATGGCGCCGCGCCACACGCAGGTAGCTGCCAATTGGGCTCTTTCATAATACAATGTCGCTTTTCATCTCCCCTTTTGTAAGATCAACTCAAAACAAAACTCCTTTATGTACAGATCCACAAATTCATTTAACACAAACTATTACCACATTGACATTTTCAACGCAACAATAAGAAACATAAAACAAACAATATCTACACTACCGCACCCAAACTAATGTGTACATTATATCTTCCCTACTACTCCCGTCCCACATTCCCTTCCACCCTCTCCACTCGCTATTAAAGTAATTTTTTATAATCAGTGTAAAATTTGTAATTGGCATAATTGTAAAAACCATTATTTCATATTTTTAAGATTCTTGTTTTGCTGTTAATTTTCCCTAAAACAAAATAAATAAATAAATAAATAGAAACATTAGGCCTACTTTTATTATGTTTGTGAAGAGTGTTCGATGATATGGGAATTCTAAGCAAGGTGAAGGGCTTATATTATGGACCTGGAATCGATGATTTTATGTAAGTTGAAAAATTTCGCGATTTATTCATTGCTCAATTTTCAAACACGTTTTACTGGAAACTGAAAACGATCAACTTGAAATTTCTAGTGGTTATTTTGTACATAATTATTTAGTCTTTGTCATAGGATTTTTTTTAAGTATCTTAGTTTTTTTATTTTTTTTATTTTATACATAAACCCGAATTTTCCCCTAGAAAACGCTATTTTAAATTAAAACGCCCGTCATTTTGTTAAAAATCTATATTTTCAAAAACTCCTTCGTCAAAGACTAAATTATAGTGTCAGTTTTGATAATCTTTTTGTTTTTATTTTTATTCTAATGATTACAGATGGGAATTACAGAAATGGGAGTGGTCACCGCGGAGGACCTTTTTTTCGGCAGTCGACAGATCCCAAAAATTTTCCGAATGTTGAATATTTTTTAATAAAAAATATTAACATATTCTTAAAAG
>JADDOH010021692.1:0-17819 GCA_016648135.1 Agrypnia vestita | reverse complement strand
TGTTGGGGCAAGGTTCCCGGAGAGTACTGGTGGGGATCCTTGACATTCCAATTGAAGCTCCTCTAATTTGGTTAAGCCGTCCCTCTGTTGTGCATGTGGTGTTTCTGCGTTATCATGTAACTTTCACAAGTACTTTTCATTTCGGAGTCAATTTTTCGCTTGGGGACATGGTTTGGCTGGTTCGGCAGGGTTCTCCCATTGGCGATAGCGCTTTTCCGATCTCGATTATCGTACAGGAATCCACTTTTCATCACAGTTAATGATTCGCTTGAAATCCGCTTCATTATTGTGCGCGTTGAGTATGCAACGCAGCATCAACGCGCGTTTTGTTGATTGTTGCTTCAACTCAATTCGTGAGGTAACCAACCGTTTCAAGGCTTTTTTCACACCTTAACCAATTTGCTTCAAGTGGATTAAAAAGTTTTATCACTAACCGCAGCCTGCAGCTAACTCGGATGTGGTTTGCGATGGATCCGCTTCCACAATAGCCTTCAATTCTTCATTATCAACTTTGGTCTCCGGCCGTCCACGGGGCTTGTTCTGCAGGTCGAAATTTCCAGAACGAAAACGTTGGAACCAAAAACGCACTGTGTTTTCTTTTGCGGCACCGTCGCCATACACATCATTAATCCTTCGAGCCGTTTCTGCAGCACTGGTGCAACGGTGGAACTCGTACTCGTAAATAACGCGATATTTCAAGTTTTTCATTTTGTAAACTGAGTGATGCAAAGAAAAAAATAATTGAGGTATAAGAATTTAATGTTCTAGAAAGTAAATTTTCGTCACCCACTCCCACCCACGCTCAGCCACCCCCACCAAACTCGCATGCTTTCAATGTGACACCAAGGGCTATTTACCACCATAACCACCGGTGGGTGGTAGTCGCTGGTTGTGAAGAAAACTTGGCGGGTAGGGAAACACGGGTTTCTTTTTATTTGTATATATTGATTATTTATTATTTAGAAAAAATACATTTAATTAAAATAAGTCATATAAGTAGAATATAATTCAATGCGGATTTTGTCAGACGCAAGACCTCTCTTCTTGAAGCATCACGCTGAGGTAAATCTTGTAATATAATTCCTGAGGGATGTTCCGGCCTTATAGAGTCCACACAACCCCACCAGGTACAGCACCAGCCTGAGGGCAGTGTGGAGGACATACAACCTGGAATTAATACATCTCTTAAGGAACTGTAAATAAAACTTATTGAATGCATCGCATACCCTCAAGAAATATGAATAACGACGATAGTTGGATGAAGTAAAATTGAAGAGAAAGACTGGGTTGTATCTACGAGACCTACAGGGAATAAGGAATTTTAGTATATTTAAAAGTTCAGGACAGTCAACGTTGCCCGATACTATTTTTAGGACGTTCATTCAATCACATATTTCCCGGGAAATAATGGTTGGATATAATATTTTTTGCATGAACTGACATAATCGTCAGAAACGTGATTTTTGAAGTTAAGAAAGCGAATAAATGTTTTTTGAATTTGTTCCAAGCGATTTATATAGATCATATGGATCATATCACTGGAGATTCCATATATGCGATGCGTAGCTGCTCAAGTTTACTTCTGATAAAAGTGCAGTAAATTATACAGGAGTAGTAATACTAAGTTCAATGTATTTACACACTTAAATCTTTAGATATTCTCATAATAAAACCTAAAGCCCTATAAGCCTTACTTATAATAGAATCGATATATTCATCGAATAATAATTTTCTATCATTTATCACCCCTAAATCTCTGATTGATGTAGCTCTTTCTAATTGTTCTCCTTTTAGTATACAGTTAAATGATGTTATATTATTTTTACGTGTGAAAACGCCACAAGGAACTTTCGAGGGATTCAAGTCAACTTTATTTAATTTACAATAATTATCTAGTAAATTTAACGAATCATAAATTGGTTTAAAATTTTTCGTTTCGTCGGCAAAAATTAGGACATTAGGACAAATTAGGACGAAAGCAATCGTGAATATCGGAAATGAAGATTATAAACAACAATGGTCCCAGCAATATATTTTATTAATCAAGATAAATTAAGAAGTCTCACTGAGACGAAGATATTAATATGGGATCACTTTCACCAATACAGGAATCTCGTGTGACCCGAAAATGCAACTTAAAGGAAAGATAAATTGTTAGACCCGAGATTACGTATGGTTTCGAATGCTAAACTCCTAATCTAGACAACTTAAAACACCATAAATGCGAATTCTTAGATGGTGGGCAAGAGTATCACCAAAATTTCACGCTTTCGCGGTAGCCAGGACATAAATAATAAGCTGGAAGAACTACAACTGAGATGATACGGGCGGGTAAAGCAAGCAACGTCTGTGGAACTTCATCGACAGTCACCCAGTGGAAGACCAAATAACTCCCGGCTCAATGCTCCAAAATCCTGCTGAGAAACGGCCTGGATGAAAGCGATACCCAGAACCGAAGAAGATACAGCCTGAGAGCGAGAAGAGCCGACCCCAATAGCCTACCTATGTGGAACAGCAATAAATTGGGATATTGCAAAGAAGAAGAAGAAGATTTGTACACTGGGTACTTGCCTCAAATCTTCTTATTTGTAAACTTTGCTTATCCCAATATATGGTTTTCTATCGAAATAGGAGTGGTATATAATGTATAGCGTTAAAAATGTTCTCAGGTCTTCACGGCCCTTCAGAATCTTCAGCGTGTAGTTTTCTGAAATATTCTGCCGTACATATCTTGCAGGGTCCACCATCAGGGCTGATGTGTTGCAATGTTTGTTGATGATGTTGCGGTTAAGTATTGATCGTGTGGAAAACTGGGTGTGTCTATGTTTATGTATTCCGTGGCAATACCGTGTTGAAGACAAGTATTATCACGAGTTGTACGATGGTGTACGTGAATAATTGGTGTATGGTGAATAATTCAACCAACATGGCAGAATATCCTATAAAACTACATGCAGGAGATGTACCTACAGCGTTAGTAAATAAATATAAATGCACCGTTAGCTCTTGGAATTAATGTATCCATTAACAGTCTTACATGAAGTATTTCTTCCTGGCAGCTGGTATCGTCGAATCATCTTCCCTCAGCTTCCCCCAGCGCATCTTCTAAAGCCCAGGAAGTATGTGCTAGAAAAAATACAGGCACGGTTAGTATATTCATATTTTGACAAAAAAAGACAATACGAGATATATATATATATATATGTTTTAATTTCATTTCCTTTCGTTGTTTTCACTGGCTTTTCCTGGCTTTTGTAACATTTTTCAGCTGCCTGCCTGCGGTAAAAAAAGCAGTGAGCTCACAGTCCGGAACACTAAGAATCGGAGCACGGTGGATTTAAATAATTAATAAATATTAATGTAAGATTTTCAAGGGTTGAGTAGGTAAATTTTCTCGCGACAGTTGGTCCTGAGAAGGATCGTTATACCACCGATATTTCGAGCAGATTGCATTACTCATCTTCAAGGGGGGACTTGTCGCTCTTATACGATCGTGATAACACGTTACTTAAGGCTTACAGTTTGGAGCAATGAAATTCTTTTTCCCGAACCGTCGGTTTTAAATGACGTGTTTTCACGATCGTATAATATCGAGAACGATAGTATTGTACAGAAATTAAAAGCGCACCTACCTAAAATATTCGTCCCAGTTTATCTGTCTCATATCGCAGAAGTAGAGCTTGCGGTCCTCCTGGGACATGTTGTCGATGAGCCGGGGCATGTTGTGGTTTTTAAAGTCCCAGGTCCGCGTGACGAAGTACGCGATCCCGTCCATCATGTAGTCCATCCTCTTGTACAATTTCCAGAATCTGGAATGGATCAAATCGAAATGGAATAAGGATACAGAGTTGGTTGACCAACCTTACTGTAATATATCTGGATTAACGTCTGTCTGAGCGCATGAAAGGGACGGGAGATAGAGAGGGAAAATTGAATAAAAGGGGTGCGCCGTATGTGTGCGCTATTACAAAAGCCGCAAGGAAAGCACGCACTTGGAGAGCTATTTAGAACCACTGACCGTACCTTGTCGCAATATTGTTACATTTAGCACGGAACAAGGAAAAACCCAGACGCACATTCGTACATTCACTATGGATCCCAGATTCCTGACAAAGATCCATCCTTGGCCAAAGGAAAGGACACTAACTAACCAACTATATATATAACTAACTAATAATTAACTACATAATTTCAATATACATGGTTATGCCTGTTAGAAGATCTACCGCTGTGTTGAACAATATCCCTTTGGGTATTGATATATTCCATGTTCCATGTGTCAGAAGGGATTTTCCGAAGCACGATTCTTCTATACCTTTGAGCAGATTTTATGTTATTTGTAATTAATTAAATATTGTTATTTTTGATATATATACTTTCATAATATATATAATATAATAATGCCTTGAACATTTAGTCTGTAATGTACATATATTATTAAATAAATGAATTGAAATTGAAACCCATCCCAATAAGAATAATTTCGTTATATATTACGACGTGAAGTTCTGTTGCTCCCAACAGAACTCCTCGTCGCCACCAGCTTCGCTCAGTCGGAGAAGAATCGGACTCACCTTACTTCTACAATTCAAACTCAGGGTACTTCCGGTGTCGTGTACGCTGCACTTCAGCTGTCTCTCACTTTAACTTATTTTAAGTTGCAACAGTTCAATGACTAGGGTAATACAACGAAACCTTATTTAGATGAAGGGGAATTTATTCAAATGAATTTTAAACAGAAATTAATAATGCCACAGAAGGTGACAACTTTTTTTATGAAGTATTTTTGGGAATTTAGCACATTGAAACGGTTTTCTTTACAAAAAAATTGAGGTGAAGATTTAATTTACCACGCCTCGACATCAGCGCTAGCGGCCGCGTCATACAAGGAGGGAAAAGACAGTGGAACTAAATACTTTTATACTACTGGCGGTGACGCAGCGCAGGTGTCGGTGCGTGGTAATTACATTCTGCAGATTAATGAACATCTGGGCAAAATTACTATATCACATTTAAAACAATGAAGCTACAATAGTCTGGCACAAACACCGCTTCCGCACGTGCTTAGCAATGTTCCTTTTTTCTAAAACAGCTTGACCTGATGCACATGTTCTTGTATTTACGGAGTCAGATAACACGCAGCTCGCTCCAGGCGTGATGTGAAATTGATTATTAGAGAGAATTTGAATACCAGGCAAGTCGTGGTCTTTATTTTGCTGGCCTCGCATTTGAAGGAGGATTGCTCCCTTATGGGTCCAGATAACAACCCCGCCCCGAGGCTTTGGGCGGCCGATGCAGATGATTACCGGAACATCACCTCTGCAGCTGCCCCCCAGGCGTTGCAATGGATTCACCTTTCACTCCATGCTGCGTCACCTGGCCATGGCGCGAAGCGCTCCCGTGGAAAAACCCTCTAATAAGACGAAAGACATTATTAACAACCAATCATGTAATTTCACATGTTATCTTTATGCCACTTCAAATTGCGTCTCTCGGAATGAGCTTACCTATTAACACGAGGGTTCACAGAAAGGTTCACATCTCGCGTGCTGAAGTGTCAGATTCCGAATGCGCCATTTTGTAATATCGTCCCCACCGTTCGCGACCGCTGTGAAACTATCCGCAGTAGACCAAAGACATTATTTTGTTCCATAGAGTATTTGCGGTACCTACGCGGTTAGAAATCAATTTCTGGTGCAGATCGTTGGTGCGGGGATCGATAAATTCATTTCTTCAGAGGTTTCGCGAAGAGGTGTGACGAACAAAGGTTGCTACGTCACAATATGTCGGTCATTTCAGAACTTCCTGTAACAGAAGTAATTTTTTTTATTATTATCTGGGCCAATATACATCGTTTGACAACTCAAATTTTGCATACTTACTCTTGACGAACCGACACGTAAAAGTACGTCATTTTTGATGAGTTACTCTAGTCAATATTAACAGTTAACTAACCTAATAAACCAAATAATAACCTAACGTTAAGATAGCCTTACTTTTCTGTTTTGTCACACTTTTGCCGCATCCACTGTCATGCGTCCTCTCATGTACGATCTTTTTTTTTCTTTTTCCGCGTTTTTATTTATTTTTGACGCCTTTGAGATGTGGTGTTGGAGACGCGTGTTGCGTATGCGGTATACCGTGGACAGCAAGACTACCAAATGTCTTCATATTACAAGGACTCAAAATCATGAAGAGACATCTTGCCAGAAGAGAAGATAGCCCGGGGAAGCTTGTTGTGGTGGTTCAGGTCGAGGCTCGAGGAGTAAGAATAAGATCTTCCACATGTTGGACAGAGTGAAAAAAGCTACAGGTACTTCTCTGGTGACAGCGCTAAGATCTGGAGGACGCCGGGAAAGATAAAGGAGAATAGTAAAGTGGGTGGGAGTTCATGAAGATCATGATCCTCAGTTATGAAGGACCGACTTGAATGATGATGATCAGTTGTCTGCATCGAGGAATCTTGTAATCAATATTTGTCCCTCTTCCTAAAATGCTGACGTGTAATTGTATCGGACATTGTACATTTCAGTGACGTTTTTATGTCAAGCAAAATTACCAAATTTTATAGTGACAAATTTTGAGGTTGAAATTTTTGCCAATTCTGAAATGTTATGCGAAATTTATGAATGTGTTGACGTCTTAAAATACAATGGGAACGATATAGAAATAGAACTATAGAAATGGCTAAGCGGAAGTGGGTAGTCTTGATTGACAGCGAAAAACCGGATGCCTCCGACTTCTAAAGGCAGCGGAAAACAAAGACTGCAACTCAATCGAAATCGAAGACTGGAAATGGTTAAGCGAAAGAGATGATTGAATTGTTTTACTTACAGCAAGGAGGAGAAAATAATCTTGTATTTAAAAAATACAAGTGTAACGGACAGGGTGAATTAGTGTATGCAATGTTGTAATGTGCATCATATTGTATTTTATTATGAGAAAATGTATTGGAATTTTTTGTGAAATAAAAATTGAAATAAGGAATTTTATTCGCACCCGCGGGTGCGTGGAATAAGTTAGAAGTTTTGAGCCGAAGGGATTCTTCCGCGAAGTAACGCCCAAATAAAGTATGTGCGTGGCACGCGGTATCCGCAAATGTTTGAGAAGGGCATGAGTGTGGTGGCACACGGGAGCCGAGGCTCGCTGCAAAGGGCCTCGGTTCCTTTTTGCCGTTGAATCCGCCGACGGGCAATGAATTTTTGAATATGAGCGAATTGATAAGCTCACCTGACCGGCTATAAACTTCTAACGCCCAGTGCTCACATTCCTAGCTCCCTTATGAAATGCGTATGGGGTTACCTTCTGCGAGAGCTCGAAGGTCTGCACCGGACGCCATCGTGGAGATGGCTGAACTTGAACTTACTGAGTACTGTCCCAGTGCTCACGTTCCGGGCTCCCGTACTATAAGATGAGTATGTCTGGTAAATACCTCTCACGGGAGCCTGAAGGTCTGACTCGGACGCCATCGCGGAGATGGCTGAACTTGAATGAGCTTAATGAGTACTGGAAGACCGCGAGGAAATATTGTCTGTGATTTCCTCCTGGAAGCGGTGAATGCTTGCCGGGGCTTGCTCCATATGAAGAAATACGTCACGGTAGCTGGCATTAAAGCAGATATTGATGAGGTCGATATTTTGATTGACAAGTGTGGCCGCTACCGGGGACGCAGAACTACAAATTCCTTACATGAAATGCCTATAACTCAGTAAATATTAATCTGACATAGCTGAAATTACTGTCAAAACACGCGCTTGCATGCGCTCTTTACCTTTGTCATAGCAAAAACTTGTGAAAATATTGTTTACGATTTTTTATGAAAATCTGAGCCCTTATTAGCAAATTTATTTTTCAATTTATTTGGTTTTTGTAGGACCCAGCATGTCCAACGATTGTGTTATTACCATCTGCTAGGTCTGGTACTGTTAAATTACACAATTTAAAACCCCAGGAGGGCTGCAATGCATTATTACAAATTATTTTTCATCTATTATGTGAGATCTGCCATTCTCTTGGCTGAAACGTCGCGTCTGGCGAGGTTATCTATATGGCTGCTAGGTGCGTGGCGTCACCGCCCAGGAATTCGGCGTTTTTATTGGATTAAACAATCTGCTATGAAACATATTCTATTATAAATTTAAAAAAAGTATAATAAAGAATGCATTTGTTTTGGCGAGTATCTGATACACGATTCGTGTGGTACTGTATACGCCCGTTTGGACAATCTTTTCGCTGACTTTTATTTCTTCACGCTGATCTTGCTTGCTTTTGGACTTTCTGCATCTTCTGGAATTTTGAACCCCTGCTTTCTGACTTGGACATCGCTTTGGATTTTTCTTTGGATTGGCATCTTTTTGGCGTTGACTTCTGGCTACGAGCTGCGCAGTAACTTCTGGTGGCGCTCTAAATTTCACCAGCGAAGGCAACTGAGCCGCACATAAAAAAAGTGTGCTTGTTCGGAACAACAAGCTTCTAAAAAAATGTCTAAAAAGGAGGTGCCACAGTACTAGGAGCGATCACACAGTACGCGTCTGTAAATAAACTTAAAAGCGTGTTATTAGAATGCAAGAAAATTCACGTGTATTATGCAACGGAAATATTTTCACGCCAGAAAGTCACGTCTCACTGATCAGAAGTTGGTGGTGGTGGTGGAAGAAGAAGGCGGTGATTTTTAGAGTGATATTTAACAATAGCAATAAGTGACGGCATCAAATTTAAAAATGGTGTTATGAAAATTGCCTCAACTTTGGGCGCTGTTATTATTATTTTTTTTCTCCGTAAAATTATCTTACATACATAATTCTTCTTACGTGTGTATGTCACTGAACTCCTCCGAAACGGCTACGCCGATTTTAATGAGATTTTTTGTGTGCGTTCGAGTGGGTCCCTGGATGGTTTAGATTTACAACTGGCGCTGCGGTCGGGTTCTAGAATTTATGCCACCCAAACAAAAAGCCAACGTTCGGGCAGGACAACGTCTGTCGGGTCCACCAGTATGATTTATATGATTTTAGTTACCCTTTCCCTATGTCGAATTGGGTGGCGAAAGTGTAGAGCCGATATGGGAGCTCATAAAACGATCCTAGATATAATACGGGCAATCCTTCTTGTTTTATATAAATCTGTTTTTAACTTTATTTTATTTTTGTCATTGATGAAAATTCTTGTTTATGTTGTACCCGTGCATTCGAACAATTATTCATTGTTATGGCAATATCGCTAAGTCAGATTGAACAACTTGGTTAACAGGCTGTGTACGTGAATACCCGAGAGCGCCCAATACTGCAATCAAAGTTAACGCCTCTTCAGTAACGTTGTGCAATTAACTCAGACGGCATATATATGTTACAAGCTTGCACAATGAGAAGGGTAGTCGGGTCTCACCCTTCAGATCGGGCGGACCTCCGCTGCGCGCCCACAGACTTTCTTTAATATTCTACTCGTACATCGCTCACATGTACAGAGTTACTCACTTGGGTTTCTTCCCGAGGCACCAGCCCAAGGAGTCCATCAGCGCGGCCGGGACGGAGTGCACGAAGAACTCGGTGAGGCGGTACAGAAGACGGTCGGGCTGCAGGAACAGCATCTGGTACCACAGCACGCAGGAAGGTGGAAACGTGTGCGACAACTTGGTCATGCTGCTGAAGGTGGCTGTCCATTCGATGGGGTTGTCTGGAGCCAGGACGTAGTTGTAGAATGGGATGCTGAGCGACGTTCTATCCGCAATTTGACTACGATATAATACAAACACAACTTCATTACGTAAAGTAGATGCCTACTGGATTTTCATTTAATTTGAATTGGTAAAATAGAACATTTGAATTTGTGTGAAAATTCTATGACAAACAAACAACTGACAATCGACCTATTGTGAAAATTATGTGCAATATTATGTTAAATTTTAATGTGCAATATTATGTTCTTTTGTTAATAAAATATATACTCTTTTCAGAGCAACGCAAAAAAGCTTTTATTTATAAAAACTAAAATATTTGGGAAACCACATTATATATATATTAGATGCACACTGAGATAAAGCCATTTATATGGGAAAGTAGGTATGGAAGTCTTTGGATATTTATAGGGCTTACGATTTTTCATACGGCTGGCTAAATTGATCACTTTACTCAATGTAACGCTAACCTAATCCACCCATGATTTCACCGATTAACGAACGTTAAATTGTGTAAAGTAATCATTTAAGCCAGCCATACGACAGATCATATACCCTATAAACACCCAAAAACTTCCATAACTAGCTTCGTCTCAGTGAAATTACTATAATATATCTAGATTATTGACAATTATCGTTGTCATCAATCAATGATATTCCAGTAATTAAGTTGTTGAAAAATTACAACATAATTAAAAAATTCTAAATCGATATTCTTGTATTTTTCCTCAAAAACAAAGCCCGAGTTTTTATTTTGTATTTTACAGAGCTTCAAAAATTAGAAGGCATAACATTAAAATATTTTTTTTTTAAAAGTGCTTGTAAAACCATCGAAAAAAGGAAAAATTACATAAAAATAAAAAGGTAACATCTTGTTATTGCGTCTTATAAAATATTCAGTACTCGGTACTTAAATATTGTTTTTTTTTCACGCCTATTAATAGGCTTTCACATATAAAATTTCTGTAATACATATATTACAAATATTTATATAAAAACAGTATCGAGTATGAGCAGTACCTTAATACAATATATAAAAAACTAACCCATAAAAACCAAGTTTTTATTATACTCCCTTTCTTTGTAAAATATAACAACAATTAAAGACGAATTAAAACATGTAACATAACACTAAACTTACAGTAATTTAATATATTTCTAAAATGTAAAATTTAGATTTTCGAAATTCGTAGTGAAGTACTTATTATGTATACAGAGAGAGTAATTCAAATTTAGAAAATATTCCGCGACGTTATCGGGCCGCCGTTGCTAGTAATCAAACTTTGGTAATGATTCCAATTTGAAAAAAACCATTAAAATTTCTAAAAATCCGAAATTTTACTATAATTATTATTTTTTTAACGAAAATTTTATAGATCTTCTTTATCGTCGCCACGAGTCTCCTTGCAAAGTTTCAGCTCGATTGGATCACGGGAAAAGGGTTAAAAATCGATCCAAATTTTTTTCGACGGCAAGCCGGCAAGCAAGCAGACGCCACGAGTTAAAAGAAAGGAAGTAAAAAAGTAATCCATAAAAACTAAGTTTTCATTATACTCCCTTTCTCATTTACTAGTTGAAACATTTTTTTCGCTTAACCTACGCGTTGGGCTTCGGTCGGGCGACGCTACGAAAGGGAGTAATAAAAAATTTCCAAAAATCCAAAATTATACTATAATCAGGTTTCGCGTCTACCAGACGCGTTGAAATATTTTCATACAACTTCAGTAGTTGTATGAAAAAACCTTTCAAAATTTGAAAAATCCAAAAATTATTTTTTTAACGAAAATTCTTGATCGTCGCCACGAGTCTGCTTGCAAAGTTTCAGCTCGATTGGATCACGGGAAAGGGGTTTAAAATGGATCCAAAGTTTTTTCGTCAGACAAGACGACAAGAAGACAAGCAGACGCCACGAGTTAATATAAAGGGAGTAAAAATATAAAGTCTTAGAACGATAATATTACATAACATTTAAGTATATAGAAAAGTATCAGGTTTCAATAGCAAAATATAAAAATATTAAGAACATGTATAAGTTAACGAAACTGGAAATATTTTAATGTCGGTGAACAAGTCATTGTAGGTTCGGCACATTCTAGATACAGGAGAACGCAGTCTAGAATTATTTCTGCATGCTGTGATGTTAAAGACAAGATGAGTACGTGATGCATGTGTGTTAGCAAGACAGAAGAAAATCACACAGAGATGTAAAGGGTTGTACGCTATAGTAGGGTCAAAAAAGGGTTAACCAGTGCCGCCTCGTTCTTCGCTGTCGCTGCGTTCTTGACCTTTCATTGGTCGGCCTGCTTCTGCTTTAGGGCCCGAGCACATAACAGGCCCCAAATCACCACTGCACTTACATGTCCTTGAAATGTTCAGCCACGCCCCACGCTGATACAATGAGCCCATTGACGCACATGTCCACCGGGATTATATTGGCTTCCGCTTCGCCACGCACTCTCATAATTCTGAAACAATTGTACAAATATATTATCATGAGATTTTAAAAGATTTCCGAATGGATTTAATCATATTTGAAGATTTTTAAGTAATCTGGAAACCAGTGGAACACACGAAAATATACAAAAAGATGCGAGAAGAATCTTCAGCTGGTGAATACCAACGGACGAGTAGATACATTTAATTTTTGAAGAATTAAGTACAGATTAAAGGATTATGCCTGCTGGCAACACCACACCGCTAACACAATGCTTATATAGATGCCGCCATGACCAATCCAAATAATGTGCTTTTTGCTAGCCGCGCGGAAGGAATAACTCGACCGAAGAAAGTCTCAAAATTTTGTAATAATTGTACAAATATGAAATGAGCCCACCGGCAACACCATGCCACCAGAAGAATGATCCTGCGGATACCAAATCTTTCTCAGGTTAAAAATATTGTTTTAATTTATGCACGTGTTATTTATTAAGATTCACTGAGAAACATCGAGACACCTGTCAAAGTCGTCACGTCAGAATTGATGAGGTATATAATGTTTCACCAAAGCGGTCAAAGACATGGTTGTTAGGATAAGATTCTTCTCTTCTTCTTCTTTTTCTTCAACTTTGTTTTGACTCAAGAGCCTGTTTGTGCAGGAGTTTCCTCTTGTGATGCTGTATTCCAGCTATCTCTCCGTCGCTTCGGGGGTCTCCCTGGTGGGCGCGGTCCATCTGGTACGCCATGCAGAGCTGTGTGTGGTAATCTTGATGTACTCATTCTCTGCACATGTTGGTACCAGTATCGTCGACTCTTCCGCCCCCACCTGACCACATCTTGAACCTTGCAGAGTTTGCATTTTTTTTCAATATTTCTAACTTACTGTTTGTAAAACGTTGGACTATCATTTCAATACAAATTAAATAAAATGATAAAAACCCTGAAAAAATTTCAATTGGAATTCGGAGGTTTTTATTTTTTTATTTGACTTGTATTAAAGGAAATGAATTTTTTATATTCGATATGAGTTACTGTAATGATGGTCCAACGTTGTAACAAAAAATAAGTCAGAAATATTGAAAAAAAAAGCCAAATTTGATGTCGCATATCTCCTTAACTATTGATATTAGGTCATAATAGCTTGAACATTTTCGACTCATAATCAAGGCAGGAATATAGTCCTGCGAGGTTATTAATGTTTTACAAATAACCCTGTATAAATCATTTTGACGAATTTAACAACGACCGGTTCCGATTACACTGAATTTTTGAACATAACAGACTCACACTAACCGATCCATATAATAAGGTGAGGTTAGAGGGGAGAGGGGAGGAGGTAACGATATTGAAATAGAGTATTAATTAAAATAACGCGCTATTTGTTGAATTTAATTAATTGTTTTTACTGAAGAAACTTCAAAAATGTATATACGTACCTGAGGACTCCAGTGCTGGCTGCAGTTAAGAAAGCGCTCACCCCATACCAGTTGTCTCCCCATCTCGGCAGGGGTTCGTACATGGACGAAATCACTGAAAAAATAATATATTTTTAAACCAAAGTAGTTAATCAATTAGAAAGACATACAGAAAAATCTAATCCAAGAAAAAATATTTTGGCTACTACCGGGATTCGAACCCGGGTCACCTCCTTTCCGGGGCCGATGCTCTGACCACTAAGCTATAGGAGCCTTGTAGATTTCCGTGAATATATCGACCTTATATGTAATTCTCATTTTTATTACTTTGCATTTTACCGGCCCCGGAAAGGAGGTGACCCGGGTTCGAATCCCGGTAGTAGCCAAAATATTTTTTCGTAGATTAGATTTTTCTGTACGTCTTTCTAATTGATTAATTAATTTGGTTTTAAAAACTTCACAGAACTTTGTTCTGAAAAATTACAACTTCAAAAATATGAATGTGTTCTTGATTTTAATTAATATGTTTACCATTGTTCCAGATGAAGAACACGCACAACCCTCTTGAATTATAAATAACGTGAATATTTATTCTACCCTTATACGAGGGTGAATTAACATGCTCCGCTCCTTGCCCATTTAGGGTTGGGAAAGCAAAGTGATTTTAAGGATGTCTGGACGATTGTGCGTCGATGGTAACGCAATATAAAAAGTAATTAAGAGCATTTCACAAAATTAAAAAGTAAATTATACTACCTATAAAACTCAATGTCTGTCTTTATAAATCTACACCGTTTGATTAATTTGATCCAAATTTCGCAAGCTTATTTTTTAGAATCCTGTATTCTCCTAAATCATTCACGCCACTCTATCCTACATATATTCTCATTAAACATACTATATCCCTTTGGGTTATGGCCCTGCGGGAATTGTTATAGGGATAGGTATTAATATTTAATGAGTTAGACTGCTTTTAAAAGGCTCTCACTGTTTCATGTTAATTTTTTTTTAAGACATTTATAAAAAAATATAAACCTAATAGAATATTTTATACGAAGGATTTTAATTCTTTCTGAATATAACGGACATATTTTTTTTAATTTCATCCCTATTATATTAATCTATAATACGAATATTAACAGTTTCGATCATTATAATGTTATAGCACAGTGTGGGTATATTGCAAACATTGTTTAAACTAATTACAAAGTTCGCAGATATATAATGCTTACATTTTAATAAAAGTTTTACATTTTACTAACACTGTTACATTGTACTAAAACTGTTACATTTTACTAAAAGTATTACATTTTTCTAAAAGTGTTACATTTTACTAAAAGTTTTATATTTTACTAAAAATATTACATTTTATTAAAAGTGTTACATTTTACTAAAAGTTGTACATTTTACTAAAAGTTTTAAATTTTACTAAAAGTATTAGATTTTACTAAAAGTGTTATATTTTACTAAAACTGTTACATTTTACTAAATTTTTACTAAAATTTTAAAGGTTAAATACTGTTACATTTTACTAAAAATTTTACATTTTACTAAAAGTTTTACATTTTACTAAAAGTTTTACATTTTACTAACACTGTTACATTGTACTAAAACTGTTACATTTTACTAAAAGTATTATATTTTACTAAAAGTGTCACATTTTAATTAAAGTATTACATTTTACTAAAAGTGTTACATTTAACTAAAAGTGTTACTTTTTACTAAAAGTATTACATTTTACTAAAAGTGTTACATTTTACTAAAAGTGTTACATTTTACTAAAGTTTTACATTTTACTAAAAGTTTTAAATTTTAATAAAAGTGTTAGATTTTACTAAAAGTGTTACATTGTTCTAAAACTGTTACATTTTACTAAAAGTGTTACATTTTATAAAAGTTTTATATTTTACTAAAAGTTTTACATTTTAATAAAAATCTTACATTTTACTAAAATTGTTACATTTTTCTTAAATTTTATCTTATTTAAAAAATGATAATTTGATATTTAAATATATATGATGTATTTGTACCACATATTCAATTAAATTAAATAAATAAATAAAACATTAAAGTTTTTTTACGTGTGATCGCAAGTCTATATTTTTGGACATGACTGTTTTAAGTTGTTGAACTGGAGCGAGCGGTCTGTACGGTAAATATGGCATGAATATTTTTGAAATTAAAATTAGGTTTAATTATTTAACACCATTGAATATTTCGTTCTCAAACTTGAAGTGTGTAGTACAATAGAGGTGTTGGTAGTACAAACCTATAGATGGCCTGAATATACCAAGTGGTAGCCCTACAGCGTCGGTCCTCAAGTAGTCTTCTGCGAGGCCCTTCGTGAATGCGTAGGTGTTGGGCCATTTTCCGATCAAACTGGAATTTTAAAAAGCCTTTGAACTCAGCTAAAAGCCGCGAGTAGTTCATACATCTATTTTGTGTCGTTAATGTTAGATCACTGGGCGTTTTTGTATGGAAAATATTGATTTTTTTGTATTTGTTGGGCACATAGGTACTAATGTAACAATCTCTTTCAGACATTTTTTTTAGGAGAGTTTAAACTTATGTACAATTTGTCACTTATTTACACACATTCAAAAAAGATAAATCTGCCTCTAAATATACAAATGTCAACAAATTTTTCAAATTGTCTGCTCTAGAAACCTTAGAAATTAACAAAACATTAAATTGAAATATCAATATTCTCAACAAAATAATAGCCCCATGTAAGTCATTATTACCATTATTAACGATGTTTCCTCCTTCGCCCCTCCCACCACGCTAATTCACCCCCACCACCCAAAAACTCCTAATACAGTAGTTACAGTACTTGCACATTTTAGTTCAGTTTAAATAACGCTCGTTAATGACGCTGACGTGTCGAAACCGGTAGCATAGTAATCGTAAATAAGTAAAAAATTGTACATAAGTTTAAACTCTCCAAAAAAATTTCGGAAAACATTGAGGCAAGTCTTTGGACCGGTTCTAGGTAATGGACTTCGGCATAGGTTCTGCAACAATGAGCTCTATAAAATAGTTTAAGGAGCCAAACTAAATATATAACATTTGGAAGTCTTTGGAAGTCTTTGTCTTTGGATCATGTGGAGAGAATGCCTGAATAACAAACGCCAAAGTCCCTACTTAATACAAGCTTAGGAAGACTAAAATTAAGGTGGAGTAACAGTGTACTCAAAGATATATCTGCCTTGGAGATCCCGATCTGGAGAGAGGTGGCGCGAGATCAAGATGAGCGGGCGGGGAACTCTTGAGAAGGTCATGAAGAAGAACCCATTACCTTCTTAAGACACCCACCAGAAGTCGTAGAGCTGACAGCGATGATGATGACTTTATTGTTAGATATAGTTTCTACATTTTTTTTTATTATTTTTTTTTTTTTTTTTTACATCTCAGACCCACAAAACATCACATTGATATTTGTCTGTAGGTGCATCAATACATATATATAAATAAATTGTATTTACCAGAAATACATTCATATTTATTAATTACAATAGATCTTATAAACTGAAATACAAATCAACAATACAATACAACAATACAAGAAAAAATACAAATATTACCAAAATCAAAATAAGTCTCTTTTATTTAATAACATATTCATTAATTCTGTATGTTGCCCTTTTTTATTAATATCCATTTTGACACGACATGGGATTTTATTTAATATTTTTGGTATGACATATTTTAATGTTCTTTGTCCATATTTATTTATGACCTTCGGTATTTATAGTCCTTCTTTAACCGTAAATCTGATACTATGTTTATAAATCAATCTATGCTTATATGTCCCATCTTCATGATATCGTGTAATTAGTTTGTACTACAAGATAGCATTATTGGCATAGAGCCTTGTTTCTTGAAGAGTTCCTGTATATCTTTAGTAGCACTTTCTTTATTTATTAATTTTATAGCCGAATTTTGAATATTTTGAATTTTTCTAATATTAGTTTTGCAAGTTAGACCCCAGCTAGTTATTCCATACCTTATTACCGATTCCGCTAAAGATTGATATATAGTTTTCATAGTCTGTATCGGAACATAGTATTTAATCTTGTGCATACATCCCAATACAGTTCTCAACCTCTTACATACCTTATTTACCTGAATATCCCATTTGAAAAATGTATCTATGGTAATACCAAGATTCATTAACTAATTCAAAAAAATGTATCTATGGTAATACCAAGATTCATTAACTAATTCAATTTTTTCACAATTACACGATGCATTAATTCCGGAATGCAAGCAATCAAAATTATGGGAAATAATAT
>JADDOH010021685.1:0-10645 GCA_016648135.1 Agrypnia vestita | reverse complement strand
TTTCACCTTACCAATTTGCTTCAAGTGGATTAAAACATTTTTATCACTAACACCGCAGCCTGTAGCTAACTCGGATGTGGTTTGCGATGGATTCCGCTTCCACAATAGCCTTCAATTCTTCATTATCAACTTTGGTCTCCGGCCGTCCACGGGGCTTGTTCTGCAGGTCGAAATTTCCAGAACGAAAACGTTGGAACCAAAAACGCACTGTGTTTTCTTTTGCGGCACCGTCGCCATACACATCATTAATCCTTCGAGCCGTTTCTGCAGCACTGGTGCCACGGTGGAACTCGTACTCGTAAATAACGCGATATTTCAAGTTTTTCATTTTGTAAACTGAGTCTCGCAAAGAAAAAAACAATTGAGGAAAAAACAAATGAATTATAATTTTCAAAACACAAATACATGAGTAAATAGCTGTAAAAATTTGGATTTGGAATTCCTAACCAAAGAGAAGATATTTGAGATCAAATTTGCCAGTACGGTAAAACGTCAATTTCATATGTAAGGACCTAATATAATTTTTTTGTATGTATCTATTATTTTTGGTTCGTGTGACCTTTTTATAGACATCTCCCTCATATCGAGTCATTGCGTAAAAGTGGAGGAATCATTTCGAAAAATTGATCGAATTACTCGATGCATTAATTACATTATATTTGTTTTGTAGATTTATGTGGTACGTATTATGCGAGTCATGAAGCTCGCCTTCGTTAAGTTCTGAAAAGGCACTTTTCAGGGCCACATCTGATCCAGTCCGAAACACCGAAACACTGTACCCACATAAAATGACATATTTCTTATTGTTATACTATTTTACGATGAAAATCTGAAAAAATAATTTATTGTTAATTTTAGTCTGGCTTTATTATGCATTTTTTTTTCACACAGCGATTTGGGACTTCCCGCCATAAAAATAGTTGAAGTGCATAAAAAAACCTTTCCAATGATATATATCATGTTGTTATTGGTTCCTAGGCCAGCTCCCATACATTTTTGCCCATCCTCTTTTATGCGGCGATTATTTGCAATATTTTTTTCAAAATCAATCAACGTCGGCGCAAAATAAATTCGCCTAAACGAAACTATTTTCATTTTGGTTGTATTTCTTCGAGGAAATAATTGGCAATATTGATTACGTAATTTCTCCTATTGTTTTCTAAGGCCGGCGTCACACTAGGTGTATCTGCCGTCGCGTCTTTGACGCCGCGGAACGCTGCTATCAATCGTTCCGCCGCCGCCGGCGAAACGCTTTTTGGCATCTGTTCGGTTCCGCGCCCGCGGAACTTACGTCAACGTAAAATCGGTGACGTCGCGACGCGTGTTTTTTATTGCAACGCGCCACATTTGACAGATTGTCCGCACGTGTGTTTGTTCTCCGCGCGGTCCGCCGTAGTCTGAAATCAAATAAAATCGTAATTAATCACAAATAAAAGGACGTTGCTCAAGGCGGTATGTTGAATGTACACCTAAATTATGGAGAAATCATCAAAAGGGATAAATTTTTAAAATGAAGTCAAACAGAATACTATTTATAAATGGTTATTTTTTACAAATGTGCAATCTTTACCAAGCCAGGGAAAGTAGATACTCATAGCTTTTTGTATTTTTTTTTTCGTATTCGTAGGTTTTTGATTTGTCAATATACACCGTTTTATATTTAAATTTTTTGACAGTGCTAATTTTTTTTATAGTTTTGGTGTTTTTTTGTTTTCTGACCCTCAGGTACTATGTATTTACATAGGTAATATTTTACAAATGTATATATTTACCTTCTTCATTTTTTAAAATAAAATGTCCATAAATTGTCATATTATATAAACGAAAATTTAATTAAAACACAAAATTAGAAACTGTAAATAATTTATGAAAATATTTGAAATCACTGTTAATATGTTTTCACGCTTAATAAGTTTTTATTTGCTGGTCCCTTGAAAAACATTTTTTCAATATTCAAAATTTGTATTTTTTTTTTCTATATTTCTGACTTATCTTCTATAAAATGATGTACTCATTGACTGGACTGGACATGGACTTATCATCAAAGTTACTTATATCTAATGTTTAAAATTCACACGCTTTAATACAAGTAAAATTAAATTAATAACCTTAAAATAATATTTTTTATTTTTTTACAAAGTTTTTATCATGTTATTTGACTTATATTCATATTGCACGCATTTTTAATATTCGATATAAAACATTAATGAAAGTCTGACGTTTAATAGAAGATAAGACAAAAAAAAATATTGAAAAAAAATCAGTAGCTTATCTCCCAACTATTAATATTAAAACATTATTGCTCGAACAATTTGAACAATTCAATTTATAATTTTGGTAGGAATCTACAAGTAAAGCATCAAACATAATAATTTCACTGTCTGTCCGTCCGTCTGCCCTTCTGTCTGTCCGTCCGTAACTTCATGCACCGTCCGTAATTTCGTTCGAATTCACGGCTAAAAGACAAATCAAACGGCCGGAGATGGGTCTCAAAACCCGAACCACCAAACCCGAAACGGCCGCCTCTCCGCGGACCGCCAATAAGATACTATAAATGTATATATACTAGGTCTTAGAATAGACGCGAACCAATGTTCCGTCATTTCTGACGGGCAACAGTTATGTACTAGTTCCGTTTCACTCTGTTCTATAATAGTAAATAGCAATTGCGCTTATTATTCAGATCTTTGTTCGTGTGAAAATAAAACATGAAAATTTGTGGTTTGTTTCGGCTTTTTTCATTCACGCGAGCATTCAGTTTTTTCAGCGTTAAATAGGGGGGAATGTGAAATTAATTTATACAAAAAAATCCAAATCTCGCACAGCCGTAAAATGGTAAATAAAGACGGATCGTGTGTTGTTACACCGGTCGCCTGGCAACGAGGAAAACAGTCTGACCGCGTTGGCTGTCGCCGGCGCCTGCGAACGCGGGGCGGCGCTCGGCGTCAACAAGCCAGTCGGCGGCATCGTCTTGTACGCGAATGGCCGCGGTGAGATCTTCCGGCCATCTATCCGCGTGTTTTGTCGTCGTCGTCTGTGAAACACATCCATCGTGGCGACCTGCATGGAGAAATGGTTCGGTGAGAAGCGACTGTGGCTTTTCGGAAACCATTTACCCCTGTTGCCGCGGAGGTAAATATAATATTACCCACACTCGACCGTAAACTATGACAAATCAGATCGGTGTATTGAAATACATCCCTACGGCTAAATTATGCAGTTTCTATGACATTGTGACAACTTTGTGATACGTTAATGTAATTAATTAACTAGGATTGTTTTATTATATCACGCTAATCGGTCGTTTGCATATATTATTTTTTGTATATTTTTATTTACATTGTCCGTCAGTTGATTTCGTATAAATTATATGATTTTATATACAAGGAAATATGCACATAATTAAGCGTAAGGAATTTTTAAAATATATTGTTGGAATATAGTACAGCTAATGGTGATAATGTTTATAATACCGATAGATAGATTTTAGTGACAATTATTATGCTAGGTAGAGGCGAAAGCCGTTTTTTCCGTAAAAACTTTTGGTATAATCCAAGAATATGGTCCCGTTATTCATACAATGAAAGTATTTCACTATATAATTGAATGTCCTAATTACAACATTGTTTCGAAACAAGTTTCGAAAATTGTACCATACATTTTGAATGTCAGTCATTACTTTAAGAACCATAGAAAAAGATAAATAAAAGAAAAAGTGCAAAAAAAGCAAAGTATTATGATTTTGTTTAAAAAATATTTTAATCATTTTTTTCAGAATAGAAAAAAATCCAAAAATCACATTATATTAATAAACCTAAGCAATATAATTTTATCTAATTAAAATAATTATAATCTAAATTAAACAGACCCATTAATCTAACCTAATAACCTAAAATACAAAAAGTACCTATGTTCAATATTCATCATATTTCTTTTGTCTATAAATATAAATTTATCATGTAAACCTTGTATGTTATCTATGATTTACACATTTTTTCTCAGATATTGCCTACAAAATGTCAAAATACACGGTACATTTTTCTAAACTTTAAAGTGCAATATCTTATTTAATACTTATTATTTAAGCGTCAATTATCTTTCATCTTGTAATCTGGACATTCAATTATATAGTAAAATACTCATTTTCATTGTATGAACAACGGGACCATATTTTTGGATTTAGCCAAACTTTTTAAAGTAAAAAATACAATTTATAAAAGAGTGATCTTCAGTAGATTACTTTTTACCTTACTTACACAATCAAGTTTTCTTAAAATTCATGTCTTAAATGACTGCCTATTGAAATATTTTTGAAGCAGGGCACCGAACAAAGTTTTTAAGTACTTTGTGATCAAATACCTTCAGCAACTATGATCTCCATGCTGCAATCAGTAATGTAACACTGTCAAAAATTCTGGAAAAAAATATACAAAACAATAACGTTATTTAAAGTGATAAATTGAATAATTTGGAATGTTAAGAAATAAAAAGGATTTTGAGATCGAGAATTAATATGCATAACAATATCATATTTACCAACTCTTATCCACTCCCCTCAATATTTCTGTTACAACCAACCTTATAACAGTAACTCCGACTCCTTTTTTCAGTGCCTTGTTAATTATAGGTATTTCCACCTAAGCCATGTTTTCATGTAGTTAGTTTAATACTTCCCCTGTCTATGAGAGTTTTTGTCACTCTCTAAACTCGAGCAGTATACATATATAAGTCAAGCAGAGGAAAGATCTTTGAAGATAATCGTGCAAAATCTCTGCAAAGTAAGCTCCGATTCCATCAATAATAAATATAACGTTAGAATATTTTGAGTACGTTCGAGTTTTTCAAGAACACAATACTGGATTTTATTTCCAGGGGGATATCATTAATCAAGACAAGATAGATGTCCTATAAAAGCTATTTTTTATATGGGAAAGTATGGGAAAAGATATCATAAGCCAGCCATACGATAGGTCATAAGCCTTATGAACACCCAAAAAGACTTCCATATCTACTTTCCCATATAAAAAATAGCTTCGTCTCTATGAGATATCTATAATATATATCTTGAATATAATGTTAGTTCATATGTTTAGATTTACGTAGAAAACATACTAGATTTTGGTGTCGTAAGAAATGTTGTATAATTTCTACACCTAATGATATTATATGAGTAGCTAAATTATGATATATTTTGAAAAAATATTTTTATATATTTACCTAACATTATACCAAAATAGCGGAAGGAGGTAAAAAGGACAGCTAACATATTATTGCACTAATAAACGTCTATAGTATCTTTCACAACCCCTCATTTTCATTTACACCCTCCTCATTTTTTTGGCTGGTAACATTACCCCTAAATTTTTCCTCCCTCCTTTATTTAGTAGTATCAGGTCTTCCTGATCACCCTCAACCTTATGATTCATCCACGTTTACTTTATACAACTGTTTGAACAACATTTTTTCTCAAAAATTATGTTTCTATTTATCAAATACGAGCTGTGCCCGCGCGGCTCTGCATGATAGAATTTAGTAACTTTAAGTCATATTTTATCAATTTGTGTATTAGCCTTTACATATAGATATATAGAAATTTTGAGTTCTACAACTTCTCTATAGAAAGTATTTAAATATCTCTTACCGTTAAGGCACCGTTCGTGAAAAATGCATCGCTCGACCATTTTCCCGTCGACTTCAGTTGTAAAATAGGTCACAACGAAAAGCCCTTTTATTTTAACGGGATAATATATAGCCTATGTTTACCCATAAAGTCCATTCTAAATATTGGTGAAAGAAATTTTGATACCGGATGAGTAGTTTAGGAGTCCCTCCTACATCCAAACTTACAAACTTTACCTCTTTGTATATTAGTATAGATAAAACTAATCTTGTGAACCATTCGATCTATTTTATTGTATTCTTCTTTCTTTCTTGAATAAAGTATGTTATATTCCTACTAAAAATATTATTTTTCTATGATTAAACGCCTTTTTAGGGCGTTTATATACAATGTAGGTAAGGTATTTCAATATTAAGCAATAACACAATCTTGAGTAGGTGTCAGTAGTATTATATAAAGGTATTCTTAAACCTCAACAACAACAATGCGTAACTAATTATTAACTAACTAGCCAACACGCAGTTTCCCCGCAGTGGTAGACACAAAGGATAGAATACCATATTTCTCAGTTCTCAGACGTACCCCTTTTTTCTCGTTTATATTTTCGTACATCTTCTAATTCGTGCTCTTCGGGTGTTGAAGCTTTTGACAGAGCTGTCCTCCAATATTTTGTTTATCTAGTTATTTCAAGTCTTTCGTGGGCGCCCTCTGTTTATGCTGCCTTCAACACTCGACATTGGATTTTTTTATTATTTACATTTAGTGATACAATAAAACTTATTCAAAATAAAGAAAAATATTTTTGTTTCTTTGCTTTGAGAGTCAAACTTATGACAATAAGGTAGGTAAATTATATAAATTATCTAAATTATATAAATCATGTGACAAAAAAACGAGCTGGATTTAGCGGCAATTTGTTTAATATGATTGACAAGCTACTCATGTTACGTAATTTCCATCGCATGTTTACAATTTTCGCGTACCGTTCTCATGGTTTAGCGTAAATCTTGGCAGGTTATATACAATGAATCCGAAAATAAAAATTTTGGAATACACGTAAAAGGGAACATTTATTAAAATATAGTAATAAACCCCGTTTCTCATGATAGATCGATGTAAGCTTTACAGTAGTCACAAAGGACAGTGTTAGGACGAATATGAATGAAGTAAATGAGCAGTTGTAGTGAACTCGGCGTTGTCAAATTTTTGGTAGTTGTACCTGTATATTAGCGAAGGGAAAAACTACATTTCAAAATGAAGACTACAACACACACACGTTCACCAGTTTGAAGACTACAAAGTGTACACTACATTTGTAGTAAAAACTACATGAAGTGAACTATTTGTAGTACTAATGAAGTGAACTACAATTTTGTAGTACTAATGAAGTGAACTAATTGTAGCACTACAAAATTGCAATGACTCTCAAGAAGTGCTTCTTGAAAAGTGTGCTACTAGAAAATTTTCAAAACCATGGGGGGGGGGGGGTTTCAGGGGATTGTTTCAGTTTCCAGAAATTTCATCGTTCGGTCCCAAAATTTTTCAAACGATGCGGGGAGGGGGGTTCGATTTCCAAATATTTCTTCATTTTTCTACATCGACTTCCCAAAAATATCACATACAAAATGTACTGTTTGAAGTATGAACACGTACTTTCATAACATAACTTTGAAGTGTACTTTGTAGTGTTTGCTTTAAAATGAAGTGTACTATTTGAAGTATGTACTTTCAATAACTTTGAAGTGTGTGTAGTTTGTAGTGTACACTACACTTCAAAAGGTGTGAAGTGTACACTTCAATTTAATGTAGTACTACATTGTAGTAGTTAGTACAGAGCGGACCCTTCACTACTATATATGTTTAATTTGCTCACCTCGTTTCATATGTCAGTTGTATATTACTAGCGCCACCTGTGGTTGAAACTTGTCATTCCCACAAACCAGTACAGATGTCGCCGTTGGTAATGAGATATCTATATTTTTGATTAGAGTTTTATTTTACTGAACGTTACATTGTGTAAAGTGATCACTTAAGCCAGCCATACGATAGGTCGTATTACTTTCTACTCTTCCATATAAATAGCTTCCTTTCTACGAGACATCAATAACAAATCTTGATCAATTAATGATGTGCTCCTGGAGATGAAATCCCCCAAATATTGCGTTCTTGAAAATTTTTAACATACCCGAAATACTCGCGCGCGTTTCATTGCATCCTAAAATTTCACTTTAAACGCGCCCACTGAAGTAGAACTTAAAAAAAGTAACCTATAAAAATCAAGTTTTTAAAATACTCCCGTTCTAATTTTCTGGTTTCGTGTCTACCACATGCGTCGGAATCTCCATACAACTTGTAGAAAAAAACATTAAAAATTTGAAAAATCCAAAATTATACGATAATTATTATTATTTTTTAACGAAAATTTGATAGATATTCTTGATCGTCGCCACGAGTCTGCTTGCAAAGTTTCAGCTTGATTGGATCACGGGAAAAGGGTTAAAAATCGATCCAAAGTTGTTTCGACGGCAAGCAAGCAGACGCCACGAGTTAATATAAAGGGAGTAAAAAATGGCAATTAATTTTTGAAATTTGAAACCTCCCCTAATTTTATTCCGGATGTGGCTCTGTTTAGGGCGGATTCAGGGAAAGCGCGCCCCGGCTGATGGTGGTGGGCTCGGTATTTCTTCGCGTAATGGTTTTAATAGTGTAGTTGTATTTAAGTGAGACTCTGACCTACAAAGCAAAAGTAATCAACGTTGGTTTGAAACGTTGCCAGCCGTTTCTCCCTTCTTCGCCGTGGCCGTGTTCTAAGGTTAGGGGTTACAATAATATTGGCGCACTATTCACCCGAATCACAAAACCGGGCTCATTTCAGATCAAGAACAAAATAAATCCGCTTAGTAAATAATGTAATTTAAAAAAATGTTTTTATATATATGTGGGGTCAACGACTCGTTTCCCCACGCGTTTCGACGACCGAGTAATCAAGGTTGAATGATAGGCACATACTGTAATTCGAAAATAAATAAACAATATAAAACTGACCGCGGTTTTCTGTTCATATCAGTTGTTTTTCATCCTGTATACATTGTACAAAAGTGGGATACGAGACACGGTACCTCACTTATGTTCTGAGAACACGGTTACTGGATTTTTCCACTGCGGGATCATTATTTAATAGAAGTCTCGCAGAGATGAAGCTATTTATATGAGATACGTGTATGGAAGTCTTCTGTACGATGGCCCAGGGCTTACAACCTGTATGAGCTGGCTACACATGCAACGTTCATTGAAAAGATATTCACACATTATCAAATTGTTGAAAATTGTAAATATGTTCCAATCTGAAACCTTTCATACATTTTAAGGGACTATGCTAGAGACACCTGAAGTCCTTCTCATGAAACAGCATATATAGATTGCGCAGCTGGTAATGATACCTCTATATATATTTATTTCTAATATTATTATTATCATTTTATATTATTGATGAATTTGGCGTTGTAGAGAGCATTGTAGAGATTAATCATGATTATCATTAAATTTCTCCATCCTTATGTAAAGTTAATAAAATGAATAATTTTGAAAGTTTACTAATAAAATTAATTTTCACTCGGGTATTAATTTGTTTACAATATTACTATCATCAACTTTTATCCTCTCCTCTCAATATTTCCGTCACAACCATTTTTACACCGGTAACTCCAACTCATTTTGTTAATACCTACCTAATCAATTAATAATTTGTATTTATACCTAATCCTTTTAAAAAGTATATTTGAATGTAGTCAGCTTAATAACTGTCATCTGTCGTTAAGAGATTCTGATACTCTCAAAACTCGAGTAAATAAGGAATATAATTAAACTCGAGAAGAGATAACTTAGATAGTTTGAGTTTTTCATCCACTTTAATACTATTTTATTTTAACATGTAGCATTTAACATGTAACATAACAAGACAGAAAATGTCATTAAATTTTTCCTTGTGTCTTATTTTCACCTTTACCGATACCGGAATCGACACCTGGTGCCGTCAAATCCTTTATGATTTTATTTTTATTTTTTAAAGATTATCGATCCCGGTAAGTCTCGCATCCCATGCGTAAGAAAAATTATAACTTATAAAAAATATTGAAAAATACCTTGTCAAACAATATTGAAGGCAACCATGCTGTAAAACTGCTGTGCAGTTTGGCATATGCATGTGTGTAATATTAGGTCCTTACATATGAAATTGGCGTTTAGTATGGGAGGAACATAAAGCCGATTTTTTTTATTATAATATATTTATTTAATCAAAGTATGTACCATTGCTATCTATGCACTTTTGCCATCTCATAGGTAGTTCATCGATCCCTTTACTTAAAAAACCATTCGGACGGGAATCAATAAAATCTTTGAAGGCGGTTTGGACTGCCCCATCGGAGTTGAATTTTTTCCTTTGCAAGAAGTTATCCAAATTTCGAAAAAAATGGTAATCTGTTGGGGCAAGGTCCGGAGAGTACGGTGGATGTCTTAGACATTCCAATTGAAGCTCCTCTAATTTGGTAGCCGTCTGTTGTGCAGTGTGTGGTCTAGCGTTATCATGAAGCAGCAGTGGCCTAGAGCGATTAACCAGCCTCGGTTGTTTAGCAGCTAGCTTTTCCATCATGGTTTGCAGTTGCTGACAATAGACATCTGCCGTAATCGTCTGGCCAGATTTAAGAAAGCTGTAGTGAACGACACCAGCACTAGTCCACCAAACGCTCACAAGTAACTTTTTTGGAGTCAATTTTCGCTTGGGGCATGGTTTGGCTGGTTCGGCAGGGTTCAGCCATTGCGATGAGCGCTTCCGATTATCGTACAGGGTCCACTTTTCATCACGGGTAATGATTCGATTTAAAATCCCTTCACTATTGTGCCGGTTGAGTAATGCAACGCAGCAGTCAATGCGCGTTTGTTGATTTGCTTCACTCAATTCGTGAGGTACCCACCTTTCAAGCATTTCACCTTACCAATTTGCTTCAAGTGGATTAAAACAGTTTT